>KQ435724.1:544109-558676 GCA_001276565.1 Melipona quadrifasciata | reverse complement strand
ATATTTGATACATTAATCTTTAGAAAAGTACATGTATTCTTTTTTAGAAAAAAGGGAGAGTGTTCAGCATTATTTAGAAAACAATTATTATGACAGGAAAAATTGTCGTTTCTTTTTCTTTTCTAAAGCCAGTTTCTTTTTACAGAAAAATTATGTATGGTTTTATTTTTTATACTAAAAAATGAAAAACAAAGCAAGAGCGATTGAAGTAAAGCTGATAGAAACGTTATTTATTTAAAAATCGAATGTGGATTCATCGAAAATATACTTTATATGTTATAACTTTTATTTAACTACTTCAGTCGATAGCAGCTCGTTGTAGATTACATTTTCTGCGTGAAAGTTCTTCTAGTTTTATCGAGGAGTAAAATAAAATAAGGAAAATTTTATGAAATTTTTACCTTTCTTGTTTCTTTATTATTTTCTGCAGTCATTGTGATCGCTATCTAGTATCTATATCGATCGTACGAATCATATGAATTATGAAAATTTGTACGGGACACTCCAATAAGTTTTACGTGCAAATAGCACATTGGAAGAAATTGTACAATGGCCAAGGAACTCTGGAGAACAGTTTCGTGCGAGAAACTTGAATAAGTTTTCTTAGAAAAGCGAGTCACAATATATCCAATAGATCACTAGTTAACCGCGATGTTTACATTGATATTTACGAACGACGAGCGACGTGCATCACGGTTGGTAGTTAAATATACACTGTTGATTTCGTCGCGTACCTCCGATATGTAAGCGCTACGATTAAGTCTGACGGTGGCATTGACGAATATTGTTAAGTAGTGGTACGTCTTGCGTGCTCAAAGCAATGTGAAAGTCTTCTCTCGATACACGGTTAACATCTTAACGGTGTCGCGCATAAACAACATTGTAACGAAATGCTAGAAAAGAAAAGTTTTTGTGGAAAAAACAATTGTAAGTGTAGTTCGTGCAATTTGCAAATGAATCATAATCAAGCGTTTTGTTGTTAAGTTACAAACGAATTATGAAATATGGAATTATTACGACGGAATTATCGAGGTACTATATTTTGATAAGATAGCATTAATTTGCTAAATTGCACCGTTATATTATTTTTTTTATTACGCTTAAAATATATTGTAAGTATGACTGCGCAGAGAGAGAGAGAGAGAGAGATTAAAACAATTTTTAGCAATGTTCTGTTTTGTCTGCATTCTTAAAGATAAAAAGAAGATGAAAAATAATCTACGTTTTTAATCCGAATTTAATCATTCTGATTACTAAACACCGATATCTCGATTAAAAAATTATTTACAGGACTTTTTGCTTTGAACGATAACGATTAAATTCATAGGAATTTATTTTCCAAGAAAAATACTTGTATTGTTAAGTTTTAGATGAACAAGAAGCAAATTTTCCTATACAAAGAAAAGTGAAATCTGATCTCGATTTCCAGTTAAGGTATCCGTGACATTATTTCGCGAGACATCCACTTTGCAGAGGCATGACTTACGATACTGAACAAGACTTATCTGCATTTACATGCAAAGTCACAAATGTCTTTGTCAATTATATCATAATTTTTTTTTTGTAAACAAAGCGTTGATATTATTCCTTATCGCATGTATATAAAATTCAATTAACTGACAACGAGTGAGAGCGTTCGTAGTTGTGTATGTTTGTAAATGATTCCCGAAGAACAAGTTTATCGAGATTAAGGAAATTCGCACTTTGTATTTTCGTTTTCCAATGTTACGCAAGAGTTGATCCCAGGCAAGTGAAAGTGAAATAACAATAATCAATCGAATAATCAATTCAGGATCGAACATGTTAGGATCGAACATCGATTTATTTATAATTTTATTTATTCGCATGACAGAAAGCAAATTATGTGTGAATTAGACATCGTGGAATCTCAAGTTACAGGAAGATGTAATGATAATTAGAAGATGTAATGATTTATTTGCGGTATATATAATACTAATTCAAAATATAATAATTACCAATGTTAATTCATCACCATTCTACAATGCTACAGATAGAAAGACAATATTTTATATACGTTTAATGAATCGTTCCTCGACATCGATAAGCAGCAATATTCAATATTTACCTTTTGATTCTCGTCCATGCTACCCTCATTGTCCGGATGATCTGAAAAGCATACATAGTACGTAATAGAAAAAGAGGTCGATAACGTTCCTGTGATACAATTACGCGTTTATTTTTCATTCGATTTCAGTGCTCAATCTATTGTACTAACTGTGTCAACGTAGTTAACCGTGACAACGTGTTGTATTTTTTCCAACAAAAATTATCCTATTTAAAGTTGCTCGTTCTGTAACGCACTGACTTTCACATCTGGAGGAAAGTTTCTATCACTGCAGATAAGGCCTTTCGACCATCGCATTTTTACAATACGATAATACGTAAATAACGCTCGCGCTTTGGCGAACACTGAATTTAATTGAACGAATCGAAGGATCGCTCTGCAGAGAAAATTCGTTGATCGTGCGTTAAGATATCGCGTTACGACAATTGTAATTTAATGGGATTAAAACACCGGTTATTATTGCCACAGCATTGAGTAACTATGCTAAATGAAAACTATGTAACTAAAATCTGTCATGCCAGTTATTAATATTAAGGGCAGCTGTAGTAATTTATTGCTCTCGAATTGGAACACGGTTTAATCAACCATTCAACCAAGTCAAAAATGAAACAATTTGACCCGAGTTGCCCTGCCAAATATTGTATCACGGTTTGTTGATTGATCATTTTGAACAAAATGTAACAACGTAGAAATGTATGCCCAATTCAGGTTCAAGCCCTGAAAAATTTTAAGCCCTGGCTTAAAAAGACAATCGAATCAGTTTTAAATTAGATAGCACGCTAGAGTTATCGAAGTTTAACTTTCTGCGATACATTTTTTCGTTATTTAATAACTCTAAGGAAAAAATTTAAATGTCAAAACTAAATGTTTGAAAATTATAGAAATATTATATTAAAATATTATATATTATATTTATTTTATAATAAATCCAACTATTGTTTCATATTTTGCTAATCTTTAGTCTTAAACGAGAATTCTTTCCTTCTTTCCTCAGAAATAAAACATTACATTTAGTACTCTACATAAATATCAAAATGGAACAAATGAATTCTTAAATGCAAATCGAATACCTTGTATTTCGTTGACAGAATGTTTCTTTTCACTCATCTTCGTAATTTCTTAAACTGAACTTGTTCTTACGATGTTAAGCCCAATACTGATCCCCTTGTTCAATTATATTATCTTTTTACGGCTATCTAGCCTTATCAATCAAAACATGCAAGCTAAGAATTAATTCTGGGGACGTTTATCATGTTCTATTGATCACGATTTTAAGATACAGATTTGTCTTATAGACTCACTTTTTATGCGATTGCTCAAATTATTATGGTGTCCAGAAAACAGACATAATTGTTACTATCGATTATTGATGGCAATAAAGGTGATACGATCAGTAAACGATTCAGTTTCTGTTTAATTAAAGTATTTAGTAATGTACAAGTAGACTTACTCTTTTAATTTCAAATTTCATTAGTGATAATAAGAAATTATATCAGAAGTACACAAGCGCGCAATTGAAAAATATTTCATCTTCCGTTCCGTAACTTTCGTAGATTAATAATTTTATCTCTAATTACATTTTATTTGCAGATAAACGTGAATTTTACTTATTATATGAATTGTAATTATATAGTTAATTATAATTTAAAATTACATAACTGTTAATTATAATTTAATTTTACTTAACCTGCGTTGTTAAGAACTGTAATTTCGTTAGATACCAAAATTCATTGTACGTCTCAAAATTTTTCCAACGAATGCAATTCAAACGGTGACTCCGAAAATTTCTGTCGTAGTGAGAAAAAGCTTGGTCGCGTGACTCGAAGCAAGAGGCTCTATCTAGCTCTATGTGATTTACAATAATGAATAATCGTATATCACGAAATCATCCAAATTTCAGGCAGAACTGCCTGATATGCATTTATATTAAGTGACTATTGTCACGTTGTATGCTGCTCGTAGAAAGTAACGGTATACTTCTGGAGCTTTCACGTCGTACGCCATCGAATTTGTGATTCTGGATCCACAGTTTTACAGGAGAGACTCGTCGCTACATACGAGGACGAGTTACTGTACTTAGTTCACATTATGGGATTCGATGTGAACCGCTTTCAGGGCGAAGTTGACGAGGAACTTGTTTGTCCAATATGTTCTGGAGTGTTAGAAGATCCTGTTCAGGGATTATCTTTATTTCGTTCGTTTGTTATTGAACACCTCCAATAAGTAAATTTTATGCGTATACGGAAAACCAACCTAACTTTTCTGCTTTCTTTCTTTCATCGTTTCTATAATCGTCCTATTTTCCATTGACCAGCATGTTCGTATTGTTGATTATTTTTATACGTCGTGTTATTTACAACGATCGAATTTATTAAAAGTATGCGTGAAAATTTCTTATTGATTATATAATGTTAGTTATATTTTTGCAACTTCCGTTCTGTCAAAGCATTTGTAATTACTATCTTTTCGATTCCTTTTTTTTCACAATGACACAAATAACATAAATAATTGTATTGTATAAGTTATTCGGCATGTTTTATATTGGTTATGTATTTTTACATATAGTACTTGTATAAGTTTTGTAAAAGTGTAGTTTGGCTTAAAGACTTGTAGGTGAGCAATATGTTACAGGCACCTGTATGTGAACATGCCTTTTGTCGTACATGCATTAATGAATGGATAAACAGACAACCCACTTGTCCATTGGATCGCACGCCAATCACATCTGCTCAGCTTAGAGCAGTTCCAAGAATTCTTCGAAATCTGCTGGCCCGCCTTTGTATTAGTTGTGATAATATGATATACGGATGTCAAGTAGTAGTCAAGCTTGATAGTTTAGTGTCACATTTGGAGCAATGTGAATATAATCCCAAGAGACCGATGCTTTGTGAGCAAGGATGCAGCCTTATTATTCCCAAAAACGAGTTGAAAGATCACAATTGTGTGAGAGAGCTCAGAAATATTATACATTCGCAGCAGCAAAAACTTGCTGATATGAAACGTGAATTAGGTGAGCAACAACTTCAAATAAATGAACACAAGAGGGAAATACATCTTTTAAAAGATTTCATGAGAGCATTGAGAGTTTCAAATCCTGCGATGCGTGCTATTGCTGATCAAATGGAAAGAGATGATGTTATAAGATGGTCTGCTACTCTTCCCAGAGCAAGAGTAACAAGATGGGGAGGAATGATTTCTACCCCTGATGAGTTGTTGCAGGTAATTGTAATTTACTACATTTACTTGTAATGCTACTAATTAATTAACTCTAACAAATAATTTTTAACATTATAGACAATGATAAAGAGAACTTTGTCAGAATACAATTGCCCACCTCATATAATCGATGACTTAATGGAAAATTGTCACGAAAGGAAATGGCCTCCAGGCTTAAATTCGCTTGAAACCAGACAGAATTCTAGAAGACTATACGATAATTATATTTGTAAAAGAGTCCCTGGTAAACAAGCAGTGTTAGTTCTTTTTTGTGATAATACCCATATGCCAGAAGACATGATGATTGAACCTGGATTAGTGATGATTTTTGCACATGGCATAGAATAAAATTTTATACTACTGTGCATGTCAAAATAATTTGATGTATATTCATTCTCTTGTTTATATTCATCGTGACCAATCTTGAAGGTACATGGAATACCTTTGTACTTATGTGCAAATATTGGGATATTTGCATAATTTATCTTGCAATTAATGCAGGATATCTTTCAAATTGTATTGAAAGGAACAAACGACATGCCTTTTGTGATAAACAATTGTACAGACGCAATTGCCACATACAAAAAATCTAATTGAATGTCTGGATCATTACACTGTGATATACTATTTCATTGAAAAAATTCCTGAAATTGTATGATAAATAGTAAATCATTTTTGGTTCTTTCGTATAATTCCTGTACATTTCCTTAAATTCAATTCTTCTTTCTTCTTCTCCAATTCAATCTAACAAATCAACTATTTGTCAACTATTTCAGGAAATTTTTTTTACGTATATAGAGAAGTCTGTAAGTGTTCTATTATAATGCTTTAGACAAATAAGAAACAAAAACTATAGAAATTATCAATATGGTAATTACTATTATTAAGATATAAATGTGTTCTAAAAGATTAATGTCTGAATGAAGAATAATTTCTTCTTTTCTCAATATTATTTATATGACTTTAATAAAATATCTAAAAGTACGTACAATGAAATAAACACGCTATACAACGATCGTTTGAATAAATTAATATACTCTGAGCGAATACGGTCGTATATATAAAAATATACAAAATAAGAATGCTATTTTCATAGAATAATTCACAAGTGAGTTTGAACTAATGCTAATTACGTACAAATTAACTAATGATTTCGAATTTTCTTAGCGTCATTTTCTTTTGAAATTAATTTTGTAGTAACTAATATATACAAAGCATTCGACCCTTTAGATATTTTTAAATGAATACGTGACAAAGTTTTAATTTCTTGTCTTTGCACAAATACGAATCAAGTTAGTTTTTTAAATTATGTTATATATCGAATGTACGACTTTTGGTATAATTTACAATGAGCTTTTTATCTTGATTGGGAAATGCAATGCATATTTTATTTTGGACATTTAACGAGTTAAGTATCATGACTTATATTTGTATATATAATTCTTTTTATTAATTTTATTTACATAACACATTTTTCAATCTTTTACAATTTTAATACATTGAGTAACATAAGTAATTTAGTACGTTCTTTAGTTTGTTCTTTGTTAATTTTGTAATAAAATTTTCGATTTTATGTTGTTTATATTGGATTCTTTTTGCTTTTTACATTAGTAATTAAATCTATTGTCAATATTTAGTAATTAAATCTATTGTCAATATTAAAAAAAGTATATTACAAAATATAAATGTAAAATGCTAAAATATTTTTGCAATATATCAATACATCTTAAGCACTCAATGCATTAAATGTTGAAAATTGTCGTTTTCTCAGAGTTTTTCTCAACATGTGTACTCATAAATTGTAAATAATTTTATATACAAGTTGATAGTTGTTATAATAAATTTGATTTTACATATTGCAAGTCATTTGATATAGTATCGTTTATTTTGTATTATATGTTCGCGTATCATAGCGATACAGAATCATCAGGCTTCAATGTTGATCTGTCACGAGAAGAATGTAATAAAATTAAATAGCGATTTTAAGAGAATATTGTATCTCCTGTTATATTTGAATGATTTAAAATTTTAAAAATTTATTCGGCGGATATTTTTGTTTTATTTATATTACTTTATTTATTTAGCATCTTAAATTTTCTAAACGTTTTTATGTTTACAAAAATGTTACAAAGGTTTTTATCAATAGTATAGAACTTATGACTTTTATTATAGTATACGATAGTATTCTTTGGTTGTGTATTACAATAGGTTCTACATAATTATCGTTACCATTTCGTCTTTTTTTAAAAAATTTGTTGTTCGGCTAATGTGAATGATACTTGAGTGTTTAAATAACCATTAAAGGATGCGTAGTAGAGTCTTCCACCATAAGAAGTAGAAAAAAAAGCGACGCTCAGTCTTTTGTGCGCTCGGACGAGGTTGTACATTTGCTAAAAATTTTCTTTTTTTACACGATTCTTAAAAATTTGTATTAAAACCGTATCAAGATTGTTGAATATTTTTTTCAAAATTTAAATACATTGATGGTTAGGGCCTGAGATACATTACTCGATGTCCGATGACTTATTTATTACTCCTTATTTTCGAACAGTTACCTTAAATATTTAGAATACTAAAATAAAATAAAAAATTTTCGTAAAGAAATGAACTGGACTCACGTAACGTTATATATATATAAAACATTCTTCTTGTTAATTAAAAAACATTCGAAAATTGACTGATCGTTGAGGAAAGTAGTTGCAACGTTACGTTAATCGATTTTAAGTGCAATTTTAAATAATGTTCTTAGAGATTTCTATATTGTTGGGCATACGCCTGCGAGAACTTGTCCGTAAGCACGTTCGGGATTCATGTGGATAGCTCTCATGTTGATATGAATGTTTTTAATACACCCGACGTATTGTGATTGCGAAGTACTTCCTCGTAATCTTTTTCCAAGCATCGGATGACCGCCAATGAAGATCGGATGCTTGGATAGAACTCCCGCTACATTTTTACCACCGATTCCTGGCTCGGCTGCTTTGTAGTCGACTGACAAAAGCACGGCATTCTTCTGTTTAACAGCTGTACAATGGAAATGCAAAACGTTGTTTACTTTCTTTTACCCTTTAAGAGCTACAATAAAATATTACCTCGAATATTGTGCCAATTGCCATCGCACAACGAATTCGGTTTCGTTGGCTCGAACGAAGTTTCTATCGAACCTTTTGCTGTTTTTACAAGGAACTTGACCGTCCCATTAATCATTTCTAAGACCAAATAATCCCGTTTGCCATGGACAGACAACAAATGACCAGACGTCGAACGTGGTTTAATGTCCATTTGGATATCAACTGTTCTACCAACTGTGAATCTATCCACTAAAATTGTATTGCACGATTAGAACTTAGATCGTTAGATACAATTTTATTGATGTTTATTATTTAAAAATATATGTACGATATGCACCTGCTCTGAACAAATTGCTACCATTACCCGGATAGAAAAATAATCCCTGTTCGATTCGTTCCGAACATGGAATCACACCCACTTTATTTATAGGCTCACCAACTGGTTGTCCATTTACCATAAAATTTCCTAAGCATCCGTTGAAGGTGTGATTCATACCCTGAAATTAATAACCAGATTTTTATTAAAAACGCAGAACTTACGTATAGATATATTGTAGATAATTACTTACTATTGCATTAAAAACTTTGATGGACATATCTTGCAGCACTCCTCCTACATAAAACGGCGGATTAACGTTCATAGTTTCTATGGTCCCTTGAGAGTACCCCGTGACTGCTTCATCTTCGTCTACGATAAGTTCTCCGTAGTTTCCTTGCCTCTTAAATATTACAATGTGCCATTCATCGTCGTTTAATTTTTTATCGCTAACTAATAAAGCTGGTCCACTTCCACAATCAAACTTGTAATTAAGCTTAAAAAAAAAAAGATAATTCCAATTGCAATCCACTTATTTATACATGATACAAGATCATTCTTATTTGACGTCGATATACGAATACGTTTTATCTAAAGTATATTTTTCTGGATCAATTTCGATTACCTGACATTTTGATCGATGCGAAATTTCATACTTTACCTTTCCGTCACTGATATACACAGCGATTAAATTCTGATTAGTAAGATCCGACGTGTAGAAAATAATTCCTTCGTCAGCCATTGTTTTGATACCGATTTGGAAATCGTAGTCATTCTTGTACCTGCCGTTCAATGATCTGTATTCCAATCTACTGTTTCTCGCAGTACCTGCAAGTAACACGTTCTTTCGTCAAAACTTCTTGTTTTCCATATTTTTTCAAAATATCGTGCGAAACACATCGTACCGAAACGCCAGGCATTTTCCATATTTGGATCGACAGCCGGATAATATGGCAATCGACATTCATTGACGTGCAACGGCGTCGTTCTTTGAGTCGAAATAGTAGCCTGCGTGGTTGTGGTTAACTCACTGCCGCGTCCTTCTACCATAGGTTCCTCATCATCCGTATCCTTGTCTATATCGACGTCAATGATGTCTAACGAAATGGAGCAATAAATTATAGATTAGACCGCTGCATCGTTTTTATTATTCATGCTGTTATCTACGATATCCTACTTACTGATCTGAGTAGATACTTCGACGTTATCGTCTGTACTTTCGGTAGGCAACAAAGGAGGCGGCATATCTGGTTCTGGCTCAGGCTTAGATAGCGCAGCTATAAATATATATCAAAATAACATTTTAAATGTTTCAACTGTTCGATCAATTATTCTCAGTTGCTTACACGATGGATCTCCCAGCTTGCACTTTCCAAGAAGAGCGTGAGGCCTTTCCGTTGTGTTCGCGAAATTGACGATAACTCCGTTCAATGTTGCATCTCCGATACAACCGACAAACGGTGTCATCGCACCGGTCGGAGGGATGCCGAAGGCAATTGGCAAACCACCGATGTACAAACTGCCGTAAGGTATCTCTGACGGCGGTGTTTCCAAGTCGAAGCTGTAATTCTTAATATCATCGATATCGAGCTTCAAAGAATCGCGCGAGTGCGTGGCTGTGACTACGTGCCACTCGTTGTCGTTGAACTTGATGCCCGTGGAAGTTGTTCGTAGTTCTTCACCCTGGCTGTTGAAAACGAGAATACCGTCGATCAGCGACAAGTAGCTGACCACACCTTTCTCGTGGTCGGTCACGTAGAAGATCAAACCATCGTTTGCCAAAGTTTTGAATTTTAGGTTCACTTGAAGACTGCTCGGCACGGAGATGTTGTGCCATCTTACGTAGCCGGGTACGTTCTCCTCGAAAGATACCAAACTTGCAAACTAAAGAAAGAAGAAAAACGCCTAATTACTAACTATACATACAGTGACATTGCCATAGTAGGTACAGAAGTAACACGGTCACAGTATGAGACAATGATACATTCATCGCTTTGTGCTTCCTTTTATAATTTATAACTTAATTAATTACAAATCGCAATAACAAAATAACGTGTTACTCTTAGAGAGAATGTTACATTACCCGCACCGGGCAAGCAGGAACCACACCAAATGCTTGAATGTTGCGGGTCAAGTCGACTATGGTGTCTAAAATAACCACCTCGTCGATGCAACCTTCGAAGCCCTCGTTAGTCACCGGCTCGTAAGGATGTTTGGCATTCGGTGGATATCCTCCGAAGTATATGTTATTCGAGGACACCAAGTTCTTGTTATTTCCTTCTGCTTTCTTCTTCTCCACATCCATACCATCCATTTTCAGAACGCCCGCTTTCTCGTACCTAAGGGCTTCCAGACTGTGCCAATTTCCATCGTTGTATCTGTTCGAGGACCTCAAGGTGGTTGTCCCTTCGCCAAGATCGTACTGATAGACCACGTAGCCTTCTCTCATTTCCAGCGACAGGAACTGTTTGCCTTTGCCCATCAAGTAAATCAATCCATTCTCCGCGAACGTCTTTAGATTCAATTTAATGCTGAATTTCTTGCTGTCTGGCGAAATTTGGAAGTCTCGTTTGCTCAAAATCGCGTAACCGTGTTTGTCGAATCTGTAACCGGTACTAGGTTGGAAGTTGATCAATTTGTCCCTTTCCATCGCAATCTTCTCGTTGTTTTCGCCGTCGATGAAGTTCCAGAAGGAGACTGGAGTGTCTTCCCCTATTACAAGCTCTTCCATTTCACCTTCGAACGAGGACGCAGTCACGGCGTTCTGCATGTTAAAGGACGATGGATAACCGCCCACGAATAACTTGGATTGTTCCTGATCTAAGTCGAATATCGTGTGCGATCCAGGTAACACGTGCCCCTTTTCGTAAAACCGATCCTTCCCTTCCCCGATGTCCTCGCGGACGATCAGTTTCACGTTGTTGCCGGTCCTCTCGACGATTATCTGACGCCAGACGTTGTCCGACACGAACTTGTTGTTGATGATCTTTTCCGGCCCGGATCCGAAATCGAGGATGAGCACCGGGTAACCGCTCTCGATCAGCAATGCCATGAAATCGTGCGTCTTGGAGCGCGGTAGCTTGGCGTTTTCTTCGTTTCCCAGATAAAGCAGAAAACCGTTCGTTGTGTTCGTTCTGAAATACAAAGATATCTTAGTGGACGTGGCCAGTAACGGAAGATTTTCAGGATTCTTCAGCTCGAGAGTGGTGTTCCTGTAGAAGGTCAGGCCGACCTTCCGACGATCCGCAAGTTCCCTGGCGTTCGCGATCTTGTTCTTCAGTGACTCGATCTTGCTCTTCAAATCGTTCCCGCTGCTGTCTATCGACTTCTGATTTACGTTCAGGTCGTGCAACAATCTCATAATGCTTGGGAAGTACTTGTCGACACTGTCGAGCTGTTTCCTCGCCTGGGATATGTCGCGAGTCAATTCCGAAATGTTCTTCGACAGTTGTTTCGTCTCTTTCAGATCTTCCGGGATTTTATCGACGATACCGTTCATGTTGTTAACGGAAAGCCTGATGTTCTTCTCCACTTCTACGACCTGATTCATAGCGTCCTGAGCCACCGTCGAAGAGGGGGATTGAATGTTCGCCAGGATTTTCTCGATGTAATCCAACAGCTTGCTGTTGTGCTCGTTCTGCGCGGAGATCAGGGTGGCATTCGTTTGAGCATTGTTCAGATCCTTCTCTGGCTGGCCGGTCGTCTTCGACAGAGTACTCTGGGCCGAGTTTAACAAATTCAACACCGTGTTCCGAGAGTCCAACATCTTCTGCTCGATACCGTCTGAAAGACCAGTCGCGTTGTTTGCCGCGTCAATGGCGTTGTCCGCGGCTTCGCGGGCTGCTTCTATCGCCGTTTCTATGTTCCTGTAGGCGGAAACAGCTTTCACGGCGTCGGTGTTCCTCGTGTCGGTCAAAAGACTGTCGAGATCTATGGATCGATTGTAAAGATGTTCGGCGTGAGTCTGTGCGTTTTGGACCGGAGTGAGCACATCCAGCAGCAATTCGTTGTTTTCCTCGATCGTCCTGTTCAAGACATCCGTAGAGTCGTCTATCGCGTTTACTTTCAACGCCTCCGCGTTGTAATTCGCATCGTTGAGATATCGAATGGCGTTTCTGTTTAATTCCTCGCCGGCCAATAAATCTTCCTTCGCCTCGGCGGTCGAGTTTTTCACCATGTCGAAGTTCCCGGTCTCGGCCGCGATTCTGTTCTCCTGATTCAGCCTGTCGACGAGACTAGCCAGCTCTTGAGCCTTCCACGTAATTTCGAGAAGATCGTCCATCTTGTCCGACACATTTCGGATCTTGCCACTGTGACCATCCGCGATGGACGACAGATTGCCGACTGGCACGTTGTACTCGTTCATTTCCGAAACGAGAATGTTGGCCTGATCGGCTTGATCCGTCGCGCGATCGCGGAAATTCACAAACGACACGTCTCTGATCTTTTTTAGAATGTCTGCAGCCTCTTTCAAGGCGTTGTCCACTTTGGCGCCAGTGCCTAATTCAATGTTCAGAGCCAAGGATTCCACCTCGGAAACCGTCGATCTGACCAAATCTATCTCCTTCATTACATCCTCTTCCAGAAGGTTCATATTCTCCAAGTTAGTTTCCGCCGCGAGCTTCCATCTCACGCTGTCCTCCGCCGTGTAATCGATCTCGCGTTTCTGGTTCGACACCTCTGACTCCAGTCTCTTCACCTCTTGCTGCAGCGGCAGGAAGTTCACTCTGCTGGGATCTAATAGCCTCACTTTAGGATAGAAATCGTTTACCGTGTCGTTGATAAACTTCAGCCTCTGATTGGTGAAATAGCTCTCGGCCACTGTGTTGAACTCCGAGAAGACAGGATCTAACAAATCTGACAGCTCGTCCGTAACGTCTAGCAAGTTCCCGGTGCAGGAGTCGCAAGCGAAGCAACCTTGCCCCGGGATCAACACGTTTCTGTACGGGCAGTGATCGCATTTCTCCCCGATGACGCCCGGCAGACAACTGCATTGGCCGGTGGTGGCGTTACAAGACACGCCGACGGAGTATCCGATGTTACACTCGCAAGAGGTACATCCCTCCGGTCCGTAGTTCCAATAACCTTGAACACACTGATCGCATCTGCGTCCAGTGACGCCAGGTTTGCATCGACATTGGCCCGTCGCTTCGTCACACTGACTGCTCTCCGAGGCAGTTCCGCATTCGCAGGCCTTGCAACCCTCGCACGTGTCGTAGCCATAGTGATTGTCCGCGCAGCGATCGCATTCCTCTCCAATGACGTTCTCGCGACAATAGCACTGGCCGTTGTAACTGTCGCAGTGTTCCATGCCACACTCTTTGCACGAACAGGTGCGACAGTCTTTCCTCTCGATGGCGTCGCCGAAGAATCCTGGCTTGCAGAGGTTGCAAGCTTCTCCGTAGGTGTTGTTCAAACAACGCAAGCACTCTCCCGTTCTGGAGTCGCAGGCGCCGATCTCGTTCGTGTCAATGTTGCCAGAACATTTGCACGGTTTGCAGTAATCGCCGTAAGTCTCGGGATTCCCGTAGAAACCGGAGCTGCAGGACTCGCAGCGAGCGCCGTAGTAACCCGGAAGACAGTCGCAGCTGATTTTATTCCCTTCGTCGTTCACTTCGCACCCGGTGGCGAAATTATTGGCCGGGAAGGGTAAAGGACAGGCGCAAATGAGACAATCGGTGGGAGTTCCCCCGGTCGCATTGCCGTAGTAGCCTTGCTTGCAAAGCTCGCAATGGTCACCTGTAGTGCCGTCTTTGCAGTCCTGCGAAGGAGAGATTATTTAAAAATCTTTAGATTTTCAGATGAATGCCGGTTGGTGTAATATTATACCTAGAGTTTAATACATAAATATAATATATAATATAAATTTATATTTATA
>KQ435724.1:524525-539940 GCA_001276565.1 Melipona quadrifasciata | reverse complement strand
GAAAAGTGTCTTGAAAAATGATTTTGAATGGTCAGAATCTGACCTAGATTTTAGGGTATATATCTTGCAAGTATATATCTTGCAATTCGCAGAATTAGCTAACATTCCCCTACTACAGTATTGAAAGCAGAGTAGGAGAAATGCTATAAGCTCTCGAGCTTAAGCTGAACGTAACAGTTATAAATAGAATTCTTATGTACCTATACATTCTGGGTACATGTAATACCCAGGGCTACACTGGTTGCAGGTTCTTCCAGCGAAATTAGCCAGGCAAGAGCATTTTCCTATGGCGTCGCAACTAATTGAGGATGATCCTATTAAACTGCAGTTGCAAGGCCTGCAATTTGGAAATCCGTAATACCCGTTGATACATTGATCGCATCTGGGACCACCGTATCCTTTTTTACACTGGCAGGATCCGTCCGATTTATCGCATACTCCAGGTTCGGTTCCGCGTGTATCACAATTACAGACTAAAAGAATAATATTAGTTATATTTGTCTCATCTTGAAATCATAATTTGTTGAATATACTCACATGTACAGAGAGGATAATTATAGTAGCCGTCTTCGCAAATGCTGCACGTTCTTCCACCGTAGTTGTTCTTGCAGGTACAATTGCCAGAAATTACGTCACAGTTGTCATTGAGAGATCCCAAAAGATTGCATTCGCAGGCTATAAATTTTATTATATAAATTGCAACAAAAATTACACGATGAAATTTATACTTGAAGGTTCTATTTACTCACGTAAACAATCGGGGAATTTATAGTACCCCTGTGCGCAGAGATCACAATAATGACCGGCATAGTTCAACTTGCAGGGACAAGATCCATCTATGGCCTTGCAATGGTCCCCATCTGTTCCATTGCTGAAACACTGGCAGGGAACGCAATTTGGATAACCATAGTATCCAAAACTGCAACTGTCGCAATTAGGCGAAGTGTACTCTTCTCGACACTCGCATTTGCCGGTGGCATCCGCGCAGTTCCCGGTCAAGTTACGTGCGTCACATTGACACGCTGCGAAAAAAAAACCAAAAATCAAATGACGCGGAAGATATTTTCTAAGAAAATTTTACCAAAATTATTGCCTCAGTGAAGTTGTAACTCACGTTGACAAACATCAGTCGCGTTCAACGGTTTATCTTGCGGCCTGTAGAACGTTGGCTTGCACCGATTGCAGTTGATTCCTTCGGTATTGTGCCGGCAATTTTTACACACACCGCCACCCTCGTAGTTGCCGTGAATATCCAGGGACAAGTGTTTCTCGTCAACTTCCGGACTGTATTCGCATTCGTCCGTGTGCCCGAAACAGTTGCAAGCTGAACAAGTAAACGGTTTCTTATTTCGTGCAACGAACTAACGTTGCGCTTAAAGCGGACTTAAAGACGTGGATAAGGAAGAGAGAAATTAGTCTTACGTTCGCAAGTGAACTTCTTAAACGCTGTGGACTGCCGCCACTTCTTTTGCTCGAATCCTCTGCAACAAGTCGCACACTGTGCTCCGCAAGTGTTGTGTTGACATCTGCAAACGAGTTTCTTCGGCATTTTTGGATCCAGTATGTCGCAAGTATCCGCGTGGCCATTGCACATGCACCGACCGCCAATACTGATATCTTTGATGGAGTAAAAATACTGAAACACAACAACTCAATTGTTATTGTCATTGCTCTTCAGTTATCGACGATAAAGTTCGACGAATTTCGAGAACGCTTACTCTCCTGGTCACGGTCGGATCCTCCCGCACTAAAGACATCAAATGCCCCAGTAGATTCTTCGTTCTGAGAAAACGAAACCGAACGTTCGTTGCTCGTGTCCATTCTTGCAACACGGTTGAATTGAAGTAATGTTTCGCGGACGGACGGTTATTTAGAATTGAAATCGGTATTTCACCACCCTCCAGTGGCACGATCTGAGAGTATTCCGTGGTACAAATGACACTGTCGTCCCTGGTGATGGGTTTATAACTATCCACACCAAAATATGTTAAACAATCGTTCACAGTATCGGAGAAGTATTGCCAGGGGGACCAGGTTTTTCCGTAATCTTTGGATTTTTCGAGCACCCAGAGTCCGGGTCTCGGCGAATTGCCCATTTTTAAATAGACGTATGCCACGTGAAATTCCTAGAGAGAAAATTTCTTTTAATTTTTTTACTCGAATCGAGTAAAAAATCAATTAGAAATTAGGAATTAGAATTAGGCAGGATTGGACAGTTTTATTTTCTAGAAAAATAATACAAAAAAAAAAACGTGTAAATAAATTACAATTATTCGATGGAAGATGGTATTTAACATCGATACATGGAACTTGTTAACTTAGGACTTAAGAAGATATAATACAAAAACATAAGGAGACTGGGGAAAAAAACAACGACTGAAGAACATGTGTGTCGAACTCGCGGTTTTTGTACCGCCCCTCAAAATTCCTGAGCACGTAGCCAAGAACACACGAGAGAAAGATCATGTTAGCGCGGCGTAAATGAGTTCTTCTAAGAAGCTGTTTAGCGGAAAGACAATAACTCCAGATTTGTAACGAGAACACGCATCCATAGTGCACACAGTACATGTACATCGAATTTTAATTGTAATTTTCTATTAGCTATACATCTTTTAGCATATTCTGGATCTAATTTTTCTTCTTCTTCCGTTCTATTTAGATACACTCAATGAAAAGTTAAATATCGAAATAAAATCATTTTGATCAGTCTAAAATTCGGACATAAACCCGCGTTTTCTATTGTTCTCCGGAAATAATGCGATAATTCTTTTCCGCTTTGCAGGAAGACGCCTACTACGTGATAAAGCAATTTGTTACAGATAAAATACTTATTTCACAGGCTCATTGTTTCCTGTTGGTGTCAATTCTCTTATTTTCTGTTTACTCATTTTTATTTCACAATACATGGTCACTCGCTTGAACGAAAATAAGAAGGATTAATTGACAAAATATATTATCTGTATTGATAATATTGTTTAAACTTACTTGTCCAAAATTAATCGTCAGGTTGACTTCGTTGTACTTCATTCCTCTGGAAAGTGGCGGCGATTGCCACCAGGTTTCCATTCCGTCGACTGCATATTCTGGAGGATGCCTCTTTTCCGGATTGTCCACATCACAGTAATCGCATACCTAGATATTATCAACAATATTTCTTCAATTTTCAAACTATATTAAATTCAAGCGCAGAATAAGTGTTGGAGCAAGAGGAATTGATTAAGTCAGTCAATTAAAACATCGGTAGCTGAGACAAATAAGTATGTACTTGCTATTCATTCAGAGTCACTGTTATTGAGATGTATCAATATTTTACTATACATTTTTATGAGTCGTATAATATGTGTGTATTTAAATTACAGTTCAATGACCTAAAATCTTCGAGATCTCAATGATAGAGTTTTACAAATTTTTTCTAATTGAATTTTCCATGTAACATACGATGTGTCCGATTTCAAAATGGGAATAATGTTAAATCATTTTTACAGAGATTTCTACAAATAGATTAGATTCTCTTTTTTTAAGAATCTTTGTAGGACAGTTCGGTCAGTTTGGCCGTTTGGAATTTGAAAAGACAAGATGGTCAAGTGTTATCAAGAGGTCATCCTTATCAGAAGCTCCTTATCAGCCCTCTCATTTCTAGTCTACATGGCACTTTCTTTCGTCCGCATAAGTAAGCAGAGATATACGTAATGTCATGAAGTCGAGTAGCCATTGAGAGGCTCCCAGATTTATGAATCGTGCAATAGTATCAATTACTTCATGAAAAGCAGTCAACTATTAGAACGAATTGAGTGTAAAATGAACGCGAGAAGAGAGCTATTCTAAATAAGGAAAAGTCAGCCGATCGTTTTAAATGTTGCGCGACTATGAAATCGGTCATTTAATTTATTATTTCCTGCTTGATTAAGAGAACTCGGTTCTGTCATGTGCTACCAAGAAACACAAAACGATCAAGAGCGCCAAAGATAAAATAGTCGGAACAAGTTCTTCATTGATTGCGGACCTACATACATGTTTTAATGAATTTTTAAAGACATTTGCAACTTAGTGAACAAGTAGCGAATTTAATAAAACATCAACTATCTTGCACGATCTGCAAAAATTCTTTAGCTTGATATATCTATTATCAAGGGTAATTCTCGATGAAGAAGATTGCGATTATCCACTCAGATTACAATTAGAATTATCAACTAGCGTTACATCGACTCTAAGAAATCTTACTTTATCGTCACAGGGAATTATATGCAGACGAAATAAAATTTATTTTAATTCAATCAATTGCAAATGATTTTTATCGAAGTTGCCATGACATTTTGTAGAATCTACTGATAATTATCGTTAGACATTTATGAACTTTTATATATTAAGAAAGTAATCATAGACTCTATTAGGTTTATTAAAATAATTAGTAACATCAAGTATTTTAATTGATGATAAAGAAAATATAGATGTTATACATACATAATACGTTGTTTGTGAATGAATTACTGTTAGTATTAGCAAGCCGATTAATGAAAGGCGTTCTTTCATGTATGATTTCATTCACGCTTCTATAAACGATTAGTATGATCTTTTCTTATCGTAATAACGATAAGTTAACACGTGTGTATGAAACCTATATTTAAGCAACATATGAAGATGAATACGAATTTGATTGAACACGTAAAAATTATACGTTGTATATTAAAAATTACAATATACAGACTGCAATTTTTTTTATTCAAAATTTATAAAACCACTGAACTGTAGATAGGAGAAAAAGTAGTTGAGTAAGCAGATGGTTGTCTAAAGATTGATAAACTCTTGGACTCAAAGGACCAAATGTAGATAAAAATTAGTTCGAGACCGCAACATGGCTTATTTTATATATCAAGTAAATGATTCAAAGCAAGCGACACACGTTTTTTTTTATAAATATTAAACAACTTCAATAGTGAACGAATTATATCGAAGTAACTATAATAGCGTAGATTCTTGAAATTTTACGATTAAAATTCAAACTCGTTTCTTGGTTCTTAGTTCCACTTTACATTGCCATAAGATAATTTTTCATTCGTAATTCAAATTAATAAGTAAGTGGTCAAACGAAACAAAAATGGAGCAAGTAAAAGAGGTAGGCGATTTAAAGATCATTGTGGATTGCTGTTCCATGAAAGATACGTGGAAAAAAAAAACAGAAAAGACACGAGTATACCTACCTGACCCTGTATCAAATTAATGTCCTCGTGCTGATCAGCATTCGCGCCGACAAGCTTGCAATAGAGTTCTGGGCCGGGGGTGTCGACGCCACACGTGGCTGATGCGATGATCTCCTTTCCTTCGGCTAAATTGAAATACGGTGGCGTCAGGATTTCGTTTCTCGTTAGGTGGACCAGCAAGCTGGCCAATAAAGCGACCAGCAACCACCTTGCCATCCTGACAGTGGACAGATCGAGTCCGCCACCGTTGGCACTTCTGGTGGTACGTCCTTTAACACGGCGTATACTTTCGAAACTACTCGCGGTCCCGACTATTCTCCTCCTCTCTTTCTTTCCTTTCCTCTTTTTCTCTGTCCCCCTCTCACTCTCGTTCCCTTTTTGGGAGAATGCGGCGAGAGAGATGCAAAGATGTTGATGAAGCCTGAGCGGCTTCTCGGTTTGGACTGACAGGCCGGAGGTCATCGAGGACCGCCGGTCTGTGGTAGAGGGGCAGTGGGGGTGGCGATTCTAGAAGGATGGTCCACACATTTCTAAACCATATGCCGTCCCGTACCCCTACATATGTGCATGCTGCCCAACAGTATACACTATTGTCTACTCTTTCTCGATCGTCGAACCACTTCGGCCACCACTCTGCATCTATTCGCCAGCGAACTAGAGGAATAACGTTCATTTTGGATAATTAATGATGTCAATTTAAGGATAATTGTACAGAACGATTGACTTTGTTAGTCAAAAACGTTGCATAATTTTCTTAATTTTACGCTTGGATTTCTGCTTGGGCTTGCAATTTTAAAAAGACCTCTAAGCGATTAACGATTCTCCTTCCAAGAATTAGTTGCATAATATTTTTCGGAGAAGTCCAATTCGGGAAAACAACACATGATCGAGAGGAATATTATAAATAGGATCTTCGATTGCATTTAATCTGTTGATAAAATTTTTTTATTCACTTTGAATGTTCACCTATGTACAATAAATGATGTAGGCTTTTAGAATTAACGTTCGGTTAAACTTATAAGTACATATTGCTGTATAGTTGCATTGTTTTTCATTGATAAATACCGAGGAAGAACGTGGCACATACATTTGACTAGATTGATTTTCACAGTATCGTGTCACTTTCGAGCATTTTAATCTTGTTTTACTCGATTCCATCTATAATAAATAGCGGAAAACATAATACTCGAACTCAAAATCACAGAGATGATAAAATTTGCTAATAGTAAAATGTCTGCCGAATCCATCCATATAGTAAATACTCTCGCTGTAAACGAAAATAAACATTTTTATTGAAAAGCCATTAAGAAAGATCGACATTTTGTATTCATAACTTACTTAAATTAGTAAATGCGGAAATAAACCAAGTAATCGGCGATATTGTGTCCGCATTTTTCGCTTGATAAATGGCCATTAATTGAACAACTTTGCTCGAGACAGAAATTGGGGTACACAATGGCTATTAATTATAAAACAAATTAATACATGACCATAAACTTAACAATTATTTTTTTTAAATTTATTGTTAATTAACTAACCGCTAAAATCGTAAGAACAACTTTTGGAATAAGTTGCATTGCAAATAAAATACTTATGCTAAAATAAAGTAGTGAGACTAGAATTGAGAATGTATTTATTTTATTTAAATATTTCACAACTAAGAAGATTAGAATATATTCCTGTAATAAAATAACAGGATATTCCAGGTAAGATAGTATTGAATAACCATTTGTAAAATTATAACTAGTCATCACAGTATAATTGAAATTCAAAGTTTAGTTATAAAAAAAATATCAAAATTTTAAAATGTATCTTAGATGGACTTACCTAGTCAATTCTAACAAAAGACCTACAACTGAGATCTGATTTGCTGATTTAGCAGTCAATAAATTCAAAATCTGAGGAATCTTTAATATGAAACACATACCTATTGTTATAAGGCTCAAAAAATCTGCAAACTGTTGGAGCAACATTTTAAATTGTCTAATTTATGTACCTGCAAAATTATACATTATGTAATAATTATTTCAAATGCACAAGCTTATTTAATTTACATTTGTTATTTATATAATAAAACAATAAATAATAAATAAATAATAAATTAATCATACCGAATTTACACTGTACACGTAATTTTAAAATATTTATAAAACAAGTTTTGGCATTTTTACAAATTCTTTTAAATAATTTCATTATTTTATATTTCTTAATTGAATTTTAAAAGGCAAATGTTACGATAACATAAAATTATAACTTGTTGACATAAATTTCATTATTATTAATGTTATAACCTGTTTTTCAATATTTAATCATTATTTAGCTTTTGTTTAAAAAATGTCAGAGCGACTAACATATTTATCTACAACTATATGGATTTACATGTTAACAATTACACTGACAATCATTTACACACATCTGTGACATTTTTACTTCTTCTTACGTGATTGTAGCTGCAGAAAATGCATACACGTCAATTATAAATTAAAATTCGTAATTATCAGTCGAAAACACGTCTACTCAACATGATAACGCTGTCGATATCGTGCTTATCCGCATTTAGTGAATTTTCGTCTAGGAACTTTTTAAAACGCCTCATGTATGGCAACTTGAAAAAGATTAATAAGAATATAGGAATAATGTAAAATAACTGAAGAATTTGAGAAAAATAGTAAATTATGACACCAAGAATAGATTAACACATAATATTTGAACAGTAAAACATGCTGAATATTTGATATATTTCTATTAGTATATTGCGATACTTTCAAAATTAATCAAAATTAGGTTAGATTTGCTTTAATTTCTCATTAATTGTAAGTAAAAAGAATTCTAACAGCTTTTCACATTTTTATTTGGTAATTTGTACAGACGAACGCAATTTTGAACGTTAAAAGGAGAAAAATTATATTTTATTTGCGAATGTTGGTCATTTGAAAACGTATGACTAACTACGTACATAAAATCATTTCGAATTGTGCAACCACATTGGTGGCTGCAGTTCCTCCTTTTGTGAAATGCATCGTCGATCCCGGAAAGTACTCGAATAGAACTCTTCCTCGGCATGACAGACGGAATGTGGGAACGGAACTGACATGGAGTAAACTGTAACGTGAAGGACTTGCGTTTGTCTTTTAAATATTGATTTGTCTGTCGAACGAACATTATGTGACAACGATGAACATTTCTCTGATATTTTGCTTCGTTGACAAATATTACTTGAATGCGATCGAGTTGCGAGTAACCTAGCATAAGTACGTAAAATCCACTTTTAACTTTCGAAACGTCAAACGTAGTCCACTACTATCTACGACGCAAACATCAACCTTGCCGGGATATTAAAGTGCTCGTTGTACGGCATGCACCTTGATCAAGATATTTCGAATATTTCGTACGATATATAGCCAAAAGATGAATCATACCAGGGGATACCTTAATTTTTGTCTATGCTACGTCAACGTGGGTCTAAATTTCTTTATAAAGTGATATCAAGACATATTGTTTTTTTATGTCATATATCTTTTGACAGTACTTATACTTCTCATAAGAATATCCGCCTCTGTGGATTCTTTGTATTTCATGTACGATCGTGCTATTTAATTTTTCGAAAGAAAAAGTTTGTACGATTTATAGACGAAGGTTAAATATTAAAGATTTATGAAATGTGAGTGTGTGTGTGTGTGTGTGTGTGTGCGTGCGTTATGTATGCGATACGTTTCGGTGCATTTAAAATATAATATACTTTTTCAAAGGATAAATTTTTGTTTAGATAATGTAATAACATTAGATAAGTATAGTAAACATATATAATCATTTATTCGAATCACAGGAGAAAGATTTATGTCAGATATATTGCTGTAAATGGAAGTGTAAATTTAGATTATTCTAACATAAATTTGTTTTAAATGTCCTTTCAGTTTCGTATTCATAATGGACCATATGAAAAGTACAAGTACTTATGTAAACATGAAGATCACGAGACATTCGCGTATTGCTTGTAATTGCTATTTTCAGGTAAGAATTCCAATTTAATTGAGAAACCGATTTAATTAAATTTTTCCAGTTAAGATGAACAGTTTACAATTAACCGATCGTATTGAAAAAATTAAATTTCACTATAATCTTATAGGGGACAATGTGGAACTTCCAAAAATTTTGGCTACTATAAATTTTTTAGCACACAAATAAATTAAAAGTATTGAGATGGACTCTCCACCGTCATGTTCACTAAGCGCTACTGGACCTCTCAGTGATCTTGGTAGCAGTGGAATTGGAGGGTCCATTTCTAGCGATTCAGTTCGAGCGCATCTTGCAATCGAGGTATAATTCATATAACATTGATATTTCTGTGCAATGTATGTATTAAACAGTACCTTTTGAATTGAATGAATAATTTATTTTTGTTGTAGATGCAAGAAAGCGATATAGAAAGTAAATCTTTATCGCAAGATTCTTTTGATTATTCAGATGGTATGTGTGGTGAAAATTTTAATACATTGAAAAAAGGACCAGGATGGACTGATGCTGATGGAAAACTAGAAGTCGAAGTGGTTGACGTAGCTATTAAACCTCCACCAGAATTTCAAGATAGCCCTTCTCCTCCTAACTCTGAATCTTCATCTGCACCGATTCTTAGCTATGCACGATTAATGAGACAAAAAGTTCCACAATTAATAGATGATTACGCTGAAAATTTAGTACAGTCAATGATTGAAGAAGCACTAATAATATCTTGTAGAATATCATGGCCAGAAGGAAGAATAGCACCTGCAACAAATCATGTACCAGTGGTAACACGTAGTGTATATAATCCGAAACGTTTTTGGGCAACAGATTTGTTGACACCTTCTTCGTGTCAAGGAGCTACTACTTTAATTACTCCGTATAGTACTTTGAATCGTCCAAATTCACGATGTTCTTTAGCTTCTTCTCGTTTGTCCAGTTCTCATAATTCAATAAATACCTCAGGACTGAGTCATAAAGTGGATGACAGCAGTTTTATCACCTCTGCTATGTCACACGATGTTTTAACGACCAGTGAGATTAGTGATATGTACAATGTGCCCTTTGATTCTGACATTTATACTGTACCAATAGATGTAGTTAGACCTTTGCATGATCTTAGAACACCGCAAAGGCCTAAACGTCACAGGCATCATCGCAAAAGAAGAAGAAATGTATCTGCTAGTTCGCAGAGTGAATTAGAAGCCCATATTCAACAGGCAAGGCATTATTGTGGAAAACCTCGTGCTATTACCCACGTTATAAAATCACAAAGACTATTATCCGATGTATGCTGCAATGAAACTGGAAACGGAAAGCGTCATAGCGTTCCTGGTACATCTGGTCGCCATACGTCTCGAACAACTAATGGTCACATGCACAATATCGGTGAACCAATTCATATGACTTTACACGAAGTGCGTCAATATTTGCAAACACTATACTCAAGCTCCAGTGATTCTAGTGAAAATAAAATTAAACGCGATAATAAAGCTCCAATAAGTCATACACCTATACACCTTGCAATGCCAAAAGGTATTAGTGTAAATAATAACAATAGATATAGTAACCCGCATACAGATTCAGCGATGGATACTCCGATTTCAAACAAAAATAGCAATGGACTGATTCACAATAACAATAATAATAATAATAACAATAACAATAATAATAATGGTAACGTTAAGAAACATAAAAAAAATTCGTTTGTTAGTATTAAACATAAAAAGGTAAAAGATGAACCACATAAGGAGAAAGTTGATTCCGAAAGAGAGAAGATTAAGAAGAGTCAACGAAATTTCTCATTAAATTTGAAACAAACACTTTGCAATATCTTTAGATTCAGGCGTTTGGGTTCTCCGGACCATTTCGTAGAAAAAAGAAATAGCATTGTACAGGGTGAAATTGTAGAAGAAGAAGAGGTTGATTCTGACCAACATGCTAATAATAATAATACTACCTCAGAGGTAGATTCCTCTGTACAAAAGCTACCTTTTTTTAAGCGTGCACTACCTCCATTACCGAAAAGCAATGGACATGTAGGAGGTGTGGAACAAGCGGAAGATGCGCTTACAACAATGGTATCTAAATGTGAAAGTCCAACTTCTATACCACCACAAATGCCACCACCTGCGCCAAAAGTTGAAGACGAACCGGCAGAGGATACCAGTATGGATTTTGCTGCTAGTATTGAAAAAGTAAAAGATGTATGTAATTTATACTTTTACTTATTTACTTTTTAGAGATACAATATGTTCAACATGAAGATGTGTTATAATTATTCAATTTTATTTATAACAGTATGGATGGTATTGGGGCCCAATATCTGGTGAAGCTGCAGAGAAAATACTGTCTAATGAACCAGATGGGTCATTTATTGTACGAGACAGTAGTGATGATCATTATATTTTTTCTTTATCATTTAGACTTAACAGTTGTGTGCGACATGTAAGAATAGAGCATGATCAGGGTAAGTTTTATGTTTTTATTAACATAATCTTTTCTATACTTATTTTTTTTTTTTTTTTTTGCACAATTTTAATATTTTGTATGTCGTGTATATAGGTAATTTCAGCTTTGGAAGTTGCACAAAATTCAAGTCTCATACAATTGTTGACTTTATTGAGAATGCGGTAGAACATTCACGTAGTGGACGATATTTGTTTTTTCTTCATCGGCGGCCAGTGTTAGGTCCAATGCGTGTGCAACTTCTTCATCCAGTATCAAGATTTAAGCAGGTTCAAAGTTTACAGCATACGTGCAGATTTGTTATTTTGAAGATGGTACGCAGGGATCTTATTCCCACTCTACCTCTGCCTCGGCGGCTCATTGATTACCTGAGTACGCCCCATTATTACAGTGAACAATTAGCTGAACAAGATGATAGAGCTGAATCTCCTGTTAGTTCTTCAACTGGTGAATTAGAGAAGATTTGTTTCACACCACAAGGCCTATCGTGAGGTACAAATACATAATATTTTGTCCTTCATTTTTGTGAAATACTTGCCAAATGTTTAGTACGTATGGTTTGAAATTTAAGGTGTTACACAACTTCGTTCCATATGATTTTATTAAACAATATGATTAAATATGGGAATAATCAATTTTTACATATATTATACATTAATTTAAATTTGAAATATAAAATTTTAACATCTAATTGAAAAGAAGGGTAATCCGTTCCACGCAGTTCGTATATAATACAATATAGTTAATTGCATAAAAATACTTAAACAAATTGTAAAAATTGAAGGTAAAATTACTTCAAAGAGATAATTTTTAATCAGAATTCACATTGACATAATTGAAAATGCACAGATAAATTGATATTAGAGCTTGAATTTATAATTTTTTTAATTTTTTAATTTGTGTTGTGAAATAATTTCGAAAGTACATCATACAATAATCTCAAAAAATTCTACGTATCAGTCTTAATTAAGTTCCTGTTTTTTTTATTTTAAAATATCTTTACAAGTTCACACGATGCAATGAATTTATAAAATATTCATATATAATGATGCAAAGCAGTGATCGAATAACTCCTTCTTGCGTGCCATATACCATATATTCTTTTCATCTCTTTCCATCAGGCATTGAAATCATAATGTTTTAATTAGATTTTAGTTAATAAATTATGTTTTTGCCAGAGATTATTCAATTATATATTTCACTATTTTCTATAAAATTTTAAAATATGTGTTTTAATATAAATAGAAAGAATATGAATATGATTAATCTACATCCTACATTTGACGTTCCATTTTATTGAATGATCAATATAGAGTCAATAAATAATTTTAAATATGATGCACATGCAAACAATTATGAAAAGATGCTGTAGGCTAATATTATATTAAGATATAATCTGGCATATATAAAAATCAGTTATGTCTGTCAACTGTAGAAAATTTCAATATTAATCAGTTCAACATGTTGTTATATCGTGTTTTAAGTTTAGAAGTAGCTACCACAGACTGATTAACTTAGACAAAATATTCAACGAATTAATGGAATCATAATATAGTATAAATATTTTCATTCTAGCATCAATCGTATTTTTTCGCAAATTGTTATTACAATCATTTTCAAGAATAATCTTTGGATGGAATACGTTATTTTAGATTGCTTTATAATGTAAATATTTTTATGTACATTAGTTGATTTTATAGAATAATTAAATTGTCAGGAATTTATTAATGTCTGGCACATTAGATATATATATTTTGTGATTCTTTAAGTCTATAAAGGATAATTAATATATGGTGTCCAATTTTTTAAATGTATTATACTTGTTTCCATTTTTTATAGTCAATTTTAAAATAAGATTTAATGATATTTACCTTGAAAGGGTAAAAAAATTCTTTGTTAAAACTGATTAGCGACTGGTGCTATATAAAATTATAAATTATAGAATTCTGATTCCTTAAATTATACAGTTGAATCAAGCTAATCGAAGTCACTGTTTATTCTTGTGCTCAGATAAACTTAACAAGATTACATCGTGCAATGCACTTAAACGAATTTAGTTATATCATGTATTTAATTTTTTTCTGTAAGTAGTAGTTTTATCTATGTAAATTATTTTGTTTGATTCGGATAAAATTCCCGAAATTTATATTCTTGAATTATATTTTATTTGCAATCATTACATAAATTTTAGATTATAACTTAATACTAAGAATTAATATAAATCAAGTGAAAAGTTTTCAATTTACAATTTCGACTAACCAAATCGAAAAGTAGAAAGGAGCTTCAGATAAAATTTAGTAAATTGTAATAATATATATTTTTATTTTTGTCCCTTTCCTCTGAAGAGGTGTGTAATCTCATCTTCAGAAACAGAGACATTACTTTGATAAATTTTGTATTCTGTAATGTTATACAGAGCTGACTATGAAGCATTGATATAAAGATAGATTTTTCAAGGAAGGAGGAAGTTTTTATACAAAATATGTACCGACTGTTATTCTAGACAAATTAATTAACGAATCTTTGTTTTATTTTATCTTTAAATTGCTTTTCCTGTGCAGCTTCATGAATCATGGAATAACAAGGGCCACATATACATATTGCTCAGAAATTTTGGTTGCACTTTCGTGAACTTTGCAGTACTAAATAAAAAAATTTTATACTCAATATTCACGTGGTAGATTTTGCAATACAATTACTATTACCAGATTATCTGAAAAGACTATGTCTAAGGATAAACATATGTGAAGCATGTGCGTATAATTAATGGTTAAAGGCACCATAATACCTCAGCCACAGTGGGAGGTATATAGAGCAGAATTAGTACCATTTTATAACAAATGTATTTTACATTAATATAAGTTGCACATATGTATTCTTGTGAAGAAATTAGCATTGAAGGATATCAATGCTTTATTTAATTATGTTTTACTACTATTAACATTAATATTAAGAAAAAAAATATGGAAATTCTATGCCAAGTGTTATTGTATGATAAATATGTTTAAAAGATGTTTTTTTATGTGATTATATATAAATAAGTGTGACATTGAATAACAGCTTTGTATTTTTATAATGCCTCTCCAATGAGGATATGTAGAAAGTATTAAATTTAATTCTACATTTTTGATACACTAAAATGTGATATTATTATAATATATTAAAGTTTGCAATTGACTGTACATTTTCAAGACAAATCATCAATTAAGATATTCTTGAAAAATATTCTTTTAAATAGGAGATCTTTAAATCTGATTACGAAAATGTATAGTTCAATTTAATATTTAATTAGAAAATTATAATAACAAATTTTTTATAAAACAGAAGAAAATGCACTTGGCATAGAACAGCAATTTATTTCTTATATGCCAAAGTCTATAATTGTATTCAAAGTATAACATTGATTTATAAATTAAAATATTCTGTTAAACATAATGTGTTGTATATGCGTGTTTTAAATATTTTTCTTTAGGAAATATTAGTTATGTATTACTTTAGAATTTGATTTAACATATATATATTTTACATGTATATTTGGTTTCATAGAATTGTATAAAAATAAGTAAATGTGTGCAAAAAGTACCATAACAAAGATAGGGAAATTAAAAAAATTACTTGAGTTATATTTCTAAAAAAAAAATATGCAATGTTGTACTTTGATTATAATGTACTGATACAATTTTTTATTATTGTTTATTATAAATTATTGACAACTGCTAGTCATAAACATTGCGTTTTAAGTTGGAGTT
>KQ435724.1:509246-520866 GCA_001276565.1 Melipona quadrifasciata | reverse complement strand
CATTTTAATATTATGTATATAATTTTTTCAGATTATTCACAATGTCGTCCCATTTGAATTGGATGATTATTCGCAATAATAATGCATTTCTTCTAAAGAAACGCAACATCAATAAGCCGTTTTCTACGGTTTGTATTACATTATAGTACAACAAAATAATTTTTTTTCTAGAATTAATGACTTCTATGGAAAATTATAATTTAATGTACGGTATAAAATTCCAGGAATCTAATAATTTGACCAATTTGAGTAGTTATCGTTACTCGGGCTTGATTCACAGGAAAAGTGTTGGTATTGTTGACACGCCTGACAAAAAAGGATTTACTGTAGTGTATAAAAAAGCTAAAGCTATGAACAAGCCTGTGAAAGCTACAGTTAGATGTACAATGAAAGCTGGAGCTCGTCGTTCTTTGTACAAATTGAAAAGATTGCTTACAAAGAACAAATATCGCGTAGACCTTACAAAGGTAAGTAAATTTAAAAATGAAATTTATTTCTGATTTGTTGAAAGAATTTTTACTACATACAGTAATATTTTTAGGTTGCATTGCGTCGTGCTAGTGCTGTGTTACGTTCTCAAAAGCCTTTACCTGCTAAGAAGACCCGTACAACTAAAAAGGCTGATTAATTTGTGTATTAATAAATATACATTTTAATGTAAATTTATGAATTTATGGACATATACTACAAAGAAGATTTATTAATTTATCACTTTTACTGAAGGTATAATTAATTTAGTTACCTGCAATAATTACTATTTTTATTGAAAAAAACATAGATTAATTGTGCATTATTATATACAATGCAATGTAGTATTATAACAATTTTAATCGTGGTATTTCTTCTTTGTAATTATGTCCATTACATTTATTAAAAAATTCCTATTAGAAAGATTGCATAAATGTAAAACAATTGTAAGATGAGTTATTTAATTTGTTTGTTATACATATGTTTTGAGTGATATTGATATTTGTTCTAATTTCAGAGTTAGTACATGTACATTGGGAAGTCATTTTTATGTAGGTGAGTTACATTGATTTTCTATTTTGATAATTTATGTATTTTACAAATGATGATAATTTTATCCACCAAGATCTATGAGTGCCATGATTAAATTTTGTATTTGCTATCTGAAGTATAGTTAAAATTCTCAATTATATAAATTTAAATAGCAACGTTATTAACATTAACAATGTTTTTAGGTTTAAATACGAATATAATTGGTCACTGCAACATTTCAATCCAGTAAGTATTATTTTAAAATATTATATTAATTAGCTTTTTCTATAAAGAAATATGATGAAATTTTTTATCACCAAGATCTATGAGTGCCGTGATTACTATAGTATTTGCTAACTGAAGTATAATTAAGGTTTTCACTTATATAAATTTAAATAGCAATGTTATTAACATTAACAATGTTTTTAGGTTTAAATATATTTGGCAACTTTGCAGTATTTGAATTCAGTGAGTATTATTTTTAAATATCATATTAGCTTTTTCTATAAAGAAATATTATGATGAAATTTTTTATCACCAAGATCTATGAGTGCCGTGATTAGTATAGTATTTGCTAACTGATTAATTTGTGATAAAAATAAACTCTAGGAAAAGATATAGAATTTTATTTAATATATTTTGTATTTTTTTTTTTATAGATGGGATCTAAAAACGAAGTTAAATTGACAAGAAAGGTAAGAAATTTTTTGTTTACTTATTTATTAAAATGTATATATTATTTATCTATGATGATTTAATCACCAAGATCTATGAATGCTATGATTTTGAATTTGCTACTTCTGAGTATAGTTGATTTGACTTAATTATGATCTTTATGTAAAAGAAATAAAAAAAATATATGTATCTTTTCTTGTGTGCAGGTTAACGATCGTGTAAGGACAACGGATATTTTTAGCTTGGTATTGAAAAAAAAAAAAAAAAAAAAATACATAGTATAACAATTCAATATATGTTTATCGTACATGTACTGAATAAATATAAATGATAATTATAGCTTTTCTTTTCCTTTTTCCTCTTCTAGATTTGTTATGTGTGATAGCAGCTTTATCAATGAATTCGAAATGAAACGATTCTCAGCCTTCTGTGGAATTGCATGATATGGTGAATAGGATTATAATATTTCTATTTGGTAGTTTATTTTTATTTCTTGTTCTTATTGCAAAATTACTTTATACTTTTGAATTTCTAGAAAATGGATTACCGAAATGGATCAATTATGTAAAAAATGTATCTAAATTTTTGTCAAGAAACTAAGAATGCATCGGACGAAGCAATATTAAATTTCGAAATAAAGTTTAAAATGAAATTGTCTTGATCTGTGTAAACTTTTAGAGATTTAAAGTACGTTCAATTTCTTTGGATTGAATACAATTGCACAAATTCATTTTATTTACTAGTACTTAATTATTGAAGGCTTTCGTTTTTTTTCATGCAGCCCAATTAATGAAATGTTACTAAATGGAATTAACAAACTTTAATGGCACAATTTGATACTATCCTCATTCTATATATCAGGTATTTATACATATACATATATACCATAGATAATTCTAAATATGTATGCATAGTAAATTTTTAAAATCCTGATTTGAAATTCATCGCATATGATTTAAATCTATCAATACTTGATTTTGTCTCCTATAATTACTCAAGCTGAATTTTAAGTGATTATGTAAGAGATTTGTCTGATTTCACATTAAAAAGATTAATTTAAGGTGGTACATTAAGATATTAACATTTGTACCATAAGTCGAATTTTTTATTTTAATATTTAACAAATTTTCTTTGATATTCAAGAATTTTTCAAAGATAGGTTGATAAATAATTGTTTAGTGCATTCGTAAAAATAAGTTTCTGTTGATTTTATTTCTTTTTGAAATTACTTTTAGTGTGAAGAAACGCAGTCTAGTAGTTAGCTGTATTGGTAAGTTCTTACCAATCTCAGTCTATTTGGTACAAAATTAAAGAAGCAAATGCAACCACCATATCACGATTAAATGATATCAAGTGGTAGCTAATTTTAGTTTTATCGTTTGGAAACGACTAGAATTTTCATTATTCTTTAATAATGACTAGAAGCTTGAAATTAACGATTCCTTTTTTCTAAACTGTGTTCTTCGCATTTCCATTCGTACAGATTCTATTTACTCATCATCGCAAAATACAAAGCGTTCTATTACCATTTAATTGAATAAGAGAATTTGGAAGTTTTAAAAAATGGACACTTTAATATCTTTTTTCTCCAAGACTCGTATAATTTACAGAAAAGGCTGGGATATTTCTACAAAGAATTTCAATTTCGTCAACCGACGGTGGTGGCTGCATGTTTAATACTTATTCAATATCGGCTTAATATTACATCGTGATATTAGCATTTTATTAACGTTGGTCACGAGCGAAATGGGTCTTTTGTTCGAGACTTCTCGAAAGAAAATAAGTTTCCTAAGTTCGTAGTTACGTATTAGTGTTCATGTTTTATTAAAAATCCTCTTCGATGTTAATCGAATTCGTTCGTGATTCTTTCAAACATGTTCGACGAGAAGTCGAACTCTGTTTGCTTGCTTCTATCGAGATCTTTCAAAAGAAAGGTACTGCAATTCTCGGAGGAATTTAATATTCCACGTAGGGATTTCAAGGACGATTTTTGTTACTGGTAGAAAGTACATGATGCTGATAGAGGTTCAAGAACAAACAAATTCGAATCTTCGAACAATAGAACTTCATTTTCCACGCATAAGAAGTATCGAAACGATTTCTATTATCTTTCAATCCCATAATAGGCAAATTCAGCTGCGGCATCACGTACTGTCGAGGCTGAAAAGTTGGAAAGAGAGCGTATCATTTTTCTTTTTCCATTTCACCCCTGAGGAGAGTTTAACGAGACACTACTTTTCATAATTCGAGGAAGGAACTCTATCGTTTTTCCGGCGAGGAGCGCGCGCGAGCCTCGATCGATTTTCTTAACCGTCTTTTCTCCCGTGCCTTGAAGCTGCCTCTCGGCCGCAAAAGAAAGAAAATAAGGCTGCAATGACAGAAGGTTTCACGGTGGGGCAGACACTGCCTGCCTGCCACGAGCACTTCCACTCTTCCACCCTATAGCAAAGAGTATCCGGACCGTGAGAACGACGAGGATGGACAGTCGATTCGCGAGAAAAGGATGGAACAGCGAAATGACGATAGAGACGTAGAGATAAAGAAAGTGTGAAGAGAGGAGAAATGGAGAGAAAGAACGAGAGTGGAGGACGAACGAAGATGTAAGTACTTAAGGTGGAGTATGGAGAGAGAGAGAGAGAGAGAGAGAGAGAGAGAAGAGGAGAGAAAGATGAGAACTGGAAGGGGGACAAGAATCAGAGGAAGGAAGAAGGAATGAAAAAAAGGAAGAAAAGCGTGGAGAGGTTAGGCGGTTCTCTCTCGTAGACGAGGAAAAAAGGAAAGAATCATGAATAATGCAAGAGTGAAAGCCGGTTGAAACAATTGCTGGGCGTCGCCCTACTCTTGAAATTACATCATCAGATTTTCCGCGAAATTAAAACATTATATATTCCACGCTCTCCGTTCTCTCACCATGGCCACTCATCTTCTTTCCTTGGACATTATGCTTCTGAAGTCCTTTCCTACCGTGAGCGGACGAAAAGCGTCGATTATACGGTCATGCGATGAGACTGCGATATTACCTTTCTGAGAACCACCTCGAATATCTCTGAGAAAAAAAGAGAGCTACGATTTCGCCCAACAACGTAAATTAGATCGTTCCTTGTTGGTGGCGGGGAAAAAAAGTTGCCCAAAATGCGTTACATTATATATACGTATGTATTTAGTCATTAATGCAAATGGCACGTCACGCTTTACCTGCGTTTATGCGGTTTAATATTTAGCAGTGCATTTATGTTAATATATTTAAATCAAGACGAAGCCTGGAATTATAAATATAGTATAAAAATAGTATATAAAAGTATAGTGGGATAAAATGCGACATCGGGTTCCGCTTCCCCGCAAAAGATTAATGTAACGGTAGGGAAACGGTGCGAAGGCTAAAAAGATGTTGAATTACGGTGTCATAAATTTGAAATGGCGTTTAATGTTTGCCACCACGAGTTTCAATGATAAGTTTCATTCGAGTGACGATGCAGCTTGAAGGGAGAAGTTACACATATTTTTTTTTTTCTTTCTTTCATGGTAAATCGCAAACAGGACTTCTACAACTCTACCCTCTCGAAGTGTTCCGAGAAGTCACGCGACACACTTTGAACGCAATTTAGCAAAGAATCCTAAGTAAGTTAAAGATAAGAATTTTCCTCTAACTAGTATTATACTAGATCTTCGTACTTTGCGGTATTCTGATGCCGCGACTCCGAAAACTTTCTGCAAATATTAAGCGATCCGCGCCCGAAGGTGTGGAAGTTCCTTAGGCTATTAGAAAGTTTTCCAGCTACGTGGCTCGATTTGTGGCTGTTTATCCTTCTCGAACGTTCGAATATATCTCCGATTCTTCGCGGTTTGAGGATGCCCAACTTGAGCGGTATTTTCAATTTGGAGTCTTCATCTTCGATTCGCGGTTCGATCGGTTCCGCTTTGAAAACGAGTTTCACGCAGACACTAACGATGTTGAAACGTTGAATACGAGAATTTGATTTGGAGATTCGAGATGGCAAGAAGGGAGACCCACATGAAATTTTCATAAATCTGCTTTCCATAAATCGCGATTTATGATGCGTATATTTTCTTTCTTCGTCTCAGTTCGGAAGTTTTTCGCGATTACTTCGATTAGAGGAAAATAATGATCAGAAAATCCATAAAATACGTAAGAGAATTTCAGACACTGCAGAGAGATTTTGCAAATTGCGTGCTTTCAATGCGTAGAATATTTAGAATATTTAGATACGCACGTAAAAATTATCCGTCTGTACGCTTTTTTTGCAAAGAGATCGTTAAAATATCACGTCATCGTAAATGACGCACGTTCTGAACGACTTTGAGAATCTACGAGATCTCTTCCAAGTAATATTAATATTGATTCACACGTCATAAAACAAAGAAGTAAGAAATATGAATTACAAATAATGTCTTCCTGGATACTCAGACGTTTACGACGAGCAAAAATTAATATGGATTTATGGACTGAAATTATTACCTGCGACCTGTTGGTGGAAATACAACGACGTTCATGGAACAAGTGTAGATCCTTTCAATCATGCTATTATGATTGACGTAATTTATTACGCTAGAACTAGCTCATGGCTTTAGTAATGAACTAAACGTCACAATAACAAATCCGTTTGCCTACTTGCAAGCAGCAGCTTGCCCTTAATTTTAATATGAATAATTCACGGTGATACATTCGTCGGGAAAGTAGATTAGAGCAGTTTCACGTACATCGAACGTTGATTCTCTGTGGCATTCGCTAACTAAAGATAATTCTGCGTACAATTGGAAATACGGAGTGTTGTTGACTTTTGAAAATGGCAGACGAGTCTCTTGAGTGTCCAACCTTTTAAATCTTCTGGACCTCGTTGGCCAACAAAATTTACATATTTTTTTATCAGTTCAATGTACTCTATATTATTTAAACAGTGAGACAATAGATTGATTTATATTGATTAAAAAAAAAATACGAAAATTTCTAATGAGAACACTGAACTTGTTCTTTTAGATACCAGTTTTTAGGTATCAGTCCATCAATATCTGGTTTGATCGTTGGTAGTAAAATTTTGTTTCTTATTTTATTCTTTTGCGCGCTTCATATAGGAGATGATCTGTTCTCAAATATAAGTACTCTTCAAAAGGGACATGTTCGTGGAGTGCTGAATATTTTTCTGTAGGCAAGTGTATTTTATAAAAGTTTAACAAAGACACTGGGATAAATTTTTTCCTCGAGTTGTATATTTGATTGCAACTCGATACACTCCATTTGCATGCTCGCCGGTATACATATTGATGTCTGATAACTGAGAATGGAGTAGTAAATATGCCAACCGTATAAAATAAAAAATATTTCTCTGTTGGCTCTTGGAAATTATTCGTAATTAATTATTCTAACACTAAAATTAAAAAAGGGGTAATTCGTGGTTAAAATTATTCAAATAAGAAAATTTTTATTCAATTATTCCAATTTTGGTTATAAAATGCGGGTCGCGTGAATAAAGTTTAAGGTCACGCGGATTGTACACACCTGCTTTCAAATGATCACCAGTCCTTACGATATGAAGACTGTAGTTCGGTTTGCGTGGATGCTCAAGCGCGACGTAATTATTCGGTTGAACCTTCTGTAAATATTGGTATCCCGGATGGAAAGCAAAATGCGATGTGTACTCGGAATCGAATGGATACCGGGCCTATACGGAGTGTTCGACGCATATAGTCACGAAATGGAATACATGAAAATATTGATGGAGATATTGATAAAATATTGACATTGCATTAAGGAACACGCGCGCGAGAAAAAAGGCGCCATTAATTCGCTAAACGTAACACCGAGTGACGTTGGCATTCCGTGCGCAAATTGGCGAAAATTTAACTGAAATCGAACGTTCGCCAAAACGTTAGACGAGACTTACTCATTCCTAGCTCGTACGTAAATCCTAATTTTTGGCCGATTTTTTTTTTCATCCACTTTTTAACATCCGGAAACGTCCGGAATCCGAGCGTCCGCGTTAACTCGGCGGGCAACGTCTGAATGGCGCGACCCCGAGAACTCGCGATTGATTTGCAAATTACGGCCACTAATCTGGCGTTAAAGGAAGCAAAGTTTTCTGGACGATCGTGTGCCCGAGCGTGTGTGTATACGTCGTCGGTGGGTGCACGATCCTCGTGCACGAATTCACACCGACGCGCTCGACTAAATCTCTGTTCCACTCTATGACCCTTGCTCGGTACCTCAATGGTGTTGATTGCTTATCTGAATATGCATAATCGTGGCGATAATGACAGCGCTCGGCCAAACTTCGGATGCGTCGCGCATATGTAACTAGAGAGCAATTCCCTTATGCCGTATCCACCGGATCTGATCGTGGACAATGAAACGGTTCCGGTACTGTTGCCAGCTGTTACGGGCCGTTTAATCGTTTCGAGCTGGGTAGCTGGCTCGGTGTCATTCGGTTTCGTTTCGATCTCGTTTCGATTTCGTCCCGTTAATACCGCAGCCGTGCGCGCTCGGTATCGGTACGTGTATTTCTCGTTAAAGCTCGGTTTCTTCTTTTTTTCTCTTTTCGTTTTTTTGTTTTTTTTGTTTTTTTTTGTTTTTAAACAAAAAAAGAACGAATGTTTCGAGCGTACACTTGAGAACTAGATCGAGGGGAACTAAGTTTAAATTACAAATTCGAAAGTTCCCCAAAGTTTCGAAAAACTGGCTGGACGCCGTTTTACGACGACGAGGGGTTCTGCGGTTCGAAGTATGAAACCGGAGAACGTCGATAACGGTGTTTCGAGTGGTTTCTCGGATTTTACATCGATCACGAGAGGTCTCGTGATTCCTCGATTTTACGATATCGCTGTTGAGAAACTGGAGAACGCACGAACGTCCTCTTGCTCGATCGAAGATAACGCGATGAGAAGTGAAGTTCGTGTTTTAATTCGTTTTGACATCGTCTCAAGCGTGACTGGGCACAAACAGAATGAACAAGCAGTGAGACGTAAACGTTTGAAAGAGAACAAGTTGAATGAAATGAAAAAAAGGAAAAAAAGAAAATAGCACACTGGCTTCCCATTTCATAGAAATATCTATGAAAATTAAAGAAACTTCAAGTCGAGGGGAAGGGGACTTGCCCCGCTCCGTAGTCTTTTGATTCGTTTAAGATTGGTCCGATGTTTTCTATGAAGAAAAAAAGGCCGCTCCGCTTTAAGAGTTGAAGTGGGAGTCTAAGTTTCAAATGGAGTTCTTATTTAATCCCGAAGCGGAGAGGCAAGCTTCTCGATTTCGAGTATACCAATTTTATTCGTGGTTTTACGGCAAACGAATTTATATCTCGACGCGAGGTACAACGCCACGTTCGGAAAAAGTACATGTATAACCAGCTACGAGTTAGGGACTTTTGTCCACGGGAGAGGTGAACTTCTTATCTATAAGTTGCCCGGCTTGTGATTTAATACAACAGCTTTCAAGAGATAATGCGCGGCGGGACGAAAACCTCGAATTCCGCGAAACGTAAATTTCACTCGAAACTGTGAACTCCTTCTCTTTCCTCTTGTTATCTCTGTTGAGAATAAAATTCAACACAATCCTCGGGACTTCTCTCCCCCCCGCCGAGGAGTCGATTTTCAGATCGACTTGGCGGAAATCTTACGGCGCGGCGCGGCCGTTGATCATCGGTCAAGCGGAGTTTCCGTCATTAACTTTTCTAATTTTTATGGAAATGTCTCGAACGTAACGCGATCGCGAGCCCGTTGGTAACTGGTAATTTAAATTCCTTTATCTTCGCCGCTTTGAACGGTGCGTTCGCTGCGAAGGGATTAAAAGTTTGCCCGAGTAATTTCGGTGAAATCTCGCGGGGAAGGTGGCTTCGTCGTCGTCGTCGTCGTCGTCCGACGTCGTCGGCTGCTTGGAACAGCAGCCGCTCGTGCACGCACGCCCATAAATTCCGAAAAATAATTTGCATGCCACCGTTATGTAAATAACGTTACACACAGGGTACAAAGGACAAGTGTCATTTAAATACTCGAATCATCTTCTTCCACAACGTATAATACCCGGCTGTCGTAAATTAGACTTTGTTTTCTCCTCGAAGAGAAAATGAATACGTTTCGAAAACGACGAGATTCAACTTTCGAGAGATATTTCCTAATCTCGTTGAGACTTTTATCCGAGAGCTCGAGTTCATGCGCGTGTACGATCGAACGTTGGAAATCGAATGGAACGTCGAAAAGAGCGGCTGCGGTTGGAATCGGAGCTCCGATTGTTCTTTACCGGAAGTCTTCAGCCCCGGTGTCCGTGCATAAATGTCCGCAGCGGCGATTAATAACAATTAGCAGAGGACAATTGGCAACGTCAATTACCCGATTTCGTGTTCGTTGATAACGTCCATTGTCCGTGAATTATTTACGCGTTGACCGCGTAATTAAAGGGCAATCGCGTAATTGCAGACGTCAAATGAATCAGCGCGCAGGACAATGGGCGGCCTGACCGATCGGCAAAAATCTTATCTCATTGATATTTGCGTTTACAGGAGCGATCGACCAATCGGATTTCTGCTCGGACAAGGACGACGGACGTTCCGGTACAGTCCGGACAGGCATCCTCGCCAACGAAGTTATAATAAATTCAAAGCGGACGAGAACGCGACGCCGGGCATCGTCGCGACTTCGCATGGAATATTCCACGTACAAATTCAAAGCGCGATGCTCAAGCGACTTTAATAACGCAAGCGTGCATGTGTGTGCGCGAAACGAAATGTAAAAACAAGCGAGGCGAGGTGACCAGCGTTGAACACTTTTAAATATCCTCCTGTTCGTTCGACGTTACCGCGTCAGTCGACCGGCGATCTTTTTTACTCTCGGTAAAAATTTCCTGACCTTTGAACGGAACGCTACGCTCCCCGTTTCAATACGCCGCGTTTATTTTGCATAAATTGTGTGTCGAGGAAAAAAAAAAAAATTCAAACGATTGAACAACATTTTCTTACGTGAACGTCTTGAATATTTATGAAACAAACGGACGAGTCTGTATGTACGAATTCAGGCGTGTACGATTAATAGCTCGTAGAGTGGACACTTATCGAATTATGACACTTGGACGCGACATTTTGTTCGATCAAATATAAATTTGACAAATTTGTCAGATATACCGATCCAATCTTATTCCGTTACGGAGCGAGACGAATTTGCACCAGTTGAAACATTAGGAAATGTATTTTGCTAATGGCACTCTGAACGTCCTTTGTAACGTCCACTACTAAGTGTAAAAAATTTTCGTCTAAACTGAATCTCCGCGAATGAAAATTACTCGGAATTCCTTAATTGCGCGTGCAGGCCGACTCTGACAGTGATTTCCATTGGATTTTTAGAAATATGGCTCGTCGCGCATGATCGATACGTTTAATTTTGCTTCACAATTATTCACGATCGGCAGAAGCAGAACGCAATTTAATTATCTTTTATCGGCGGGACTTCTGCGACACTTTGACTACTTAAGTACGAAATACCCTTTATCTCTGCGTTTAATATTATTTTCGTAATGTTTGGAGAATATTACAATGGAACGCGCAAATTCGGATCCTCTTTGTGCGATGCTCCTCTCGCGAGGAGTTCTCTGAAAAGCTTTTTCTACAACAACAATGATGCATTATCCCCCCTTGCGCAACACAGCGTACACTTTCTATCGAGTAATTAATTATTCTCATTTTTGTTGCTAATTCGAATTTTCTCCCTGAAGAACGGATACGTTCTATCCTTTAATATACGGGATAAAAAAAAAGCAAACGTGCGCAAATACGTATCGTGTTGTTTGTCTCTGGCACATAGGTTCTGTATATTAATTACCAAGCTTACTGGATTGAAATCGTTTTACACTCCACTGTATAATTACTTCGTTGTATTAATTGGCACGCGTTTGAATCTCTCTCTCTCTCTCTCTCTCTCTCTCTCTCTCTCTCTCTTCTCTACTGAAAAT
>KQ435724.1:491597-509158 GCA_001276565.1 Melipona quadrifasciata | reverse complement strand
ACTTCAGTAACACCACGCACACCGGGCGGGCTCGCTTCGTTTACCAAACTTTGCAATAAAACACGGGCGAAGCATTAGTCTGGAAAATTTGAAACCTAAACAGCTACAGGGCAATTTAACCGGTTTACCAATATTTTATAACTTAATCGCGCGAAAGCGTTCGAAAAGGGCCGGAATTCTTCTCCAGGCTGACAGAGTTTCGCAACGAGTTTAAGTTGCGTTAGCCTGTGTAAATAACTCGTAAATATCGAAAGCCACGTTCCTTTCTTCGTTTCGTAAATTTTTGAAAAGCCTGCGATATATAAATCTCAACCCGGTACAACCAGATGCTTACGTAGCGATTGTTAGCACTGTTTGCGTATTAGCGCGATGTCGCATTGACACATTGTCGTTTGTTGCATAATGTACAGAAATCAGGGACCAACGTTTCTTACATGTAACACATTCTCTCTTTGTTACAGAACTAGATCGTTCGCGTATCTCCATGAACGGAAATGACAAAACGATCAAATGCTTTTTGGAAAGTGGACGAGCAAAGAAACGCGATTTTCATCCATCTCTGACTGAGAAAACGCTGCCTCTGGTATGCTCGAGTATGCTCGAAACAAATAATTTTTCTGAGAAATACAATTAGTCAAACGTGTCAAAACAATATTGTTCATCAATTAGTACGCGTGATCGTGATTCTCGGAAGGTGTCGACTGCGTTTGCCTTTCGTTTGCGTCTCGTTCCGTCGTTCTCGACGTCATCTCGTCCGAGAGACTGAGCGACCCTCCGGAGGAGTAAAACCGACCGGACGAATTCGGAGGCTGGGCAAACGGCTGGGTATAAAACACACGATCGACAGCGAAGCCAGCGTCAGTCACGCTTAAACTTTGGTTTCCCGCACGACACAAGCTGCAAACATGAAGGTAAGCGCTACTTCCTTCTCTCCCCCCTCCTTCCTCTTTTCGCTCTATCCCCTCTCCCCGTTCCATCGGTATTTCCTCTCTTTTTATTCCACAGTCTTTCCTTCAATAGCATCTGATCGACCTTTGCCACTAATTGAAATGTAAATGTAAATTTAATGCTTATCTCCGCGCGACTCGTTCTTTTACTCGAGTGCACGTACGTGTTACGCACGGTGTCTCTCCTTTTATTTACTGCGTCTTTTCGTTTCTTCGTGAGAATATAAGAATATCGCGTGACTTTGACGCCACGACATTCGAAAAGTCAAATCGTTTTATCAGCCGAGCGGGAAAATCGTAGAAAATGAACGAAATGTTTCGTCGCGCGGAAAATCGAACGGTTTGTCCTGTTATATACGTACAACGCGGGAGAGCGTAATTCGAACATACGTTGGAGGATCGTCGGAAGCGATTAACACCGGTGCAAAACCATTTAACGCCATAACTGAGCAAGGAGGCTGAACGTCTTCCGCACCCCATTAAATTGTCACGCGTACGTCTGCTTCGGTTATCGCGGCAGAAGAAGATTATCCGTGCGCCGCTTATCGAACGTCGTTCCGCGAAACTGCGCTACAGGTACCGTCCAATTTGAGAGAAAACCACGCTCACTTAAATTCTGGACACGTATCCACCGTGATCCATCCCCTCCGTTTGTTTTCGCAAAATTCAGACGTGTCTTGCCGCACGTAAGGAGAACGAGCCGCCGTGAATATTTCCCGTTTTCTTCAGCGGTTCAAGACCTTTCGAGAGAAAATCATCGAGTTTCATCACGGAGACTCTAGACTTTTATTTTTGTCAAAATTAGTCCAATGGAACTAGTCGGTTCGAATATTTCACGATTGTGTACGATTATCGAACAGGCCACCGATATAAAATCTGCTCGAGACGAAACTGCCATCTTTCACCGGCCGGTCATTCGTTTCCGCCACGGTTCGAATGAAATTAGAATCCGCGAATCCCCTCCCTTTCTCAACCTAGAAATAAAACGATTTTTATTTCGTCGTCGTCTGCGTTGACTAACGCGAGCCCCGAAACCTTCGCTTCTGACCGTATCCTCCTGTTTACTTTGTTCTTCGTAATGCTCGTTCAAACATTGACACGTTAGTTTCCATTCCGTAGATCGGATTCGCGCAGTGAAAAAAAAAAAAAAAGAAAAAAAGAAAAAAACGTCTCGTTGACATTCGTCCAAATCGGATCATCGTTTTGCTAGAATTTTTGATTCCTAGTTCCGCCCATTCCGGTCATTCTCTGATTCCGATCGACGAACGAACACCTCGTTGAGAATCGATGCCACCGATCTCTTTGGCGACTCATCGATTTGGAAATGGGATTGAACAATGGCGAATGAAGTTCGCACGACGTTCGTCGACGTTCTCTCAGGAAAATTCGGGATGCTGGCCAGCGTTCGTGGAAAAAAAATCGCGCGTTTCGTAGAGAGGCTGGTAGATAAGAAATTGTTGATTCCGGCGGTCGCGGTTTTAATCCGTCCCTAATTAGAGGAGCTTGCGCTCTCGTTGATAGTTGGAAATTAACGCAGTCACCGTTTCACCGAACGTACGATTCAGCCGCTTTGACTCGCGCGTTGCCATTTTAATCAACGATAAGGTTAATTGCGCGGCGATTTAAAAATCATCGATTAATTCGTATCGCCGGGTATATCGGAGCCGGGCGATTCGGCGGCACCGAATCAATGCAAAAGCGCCGTGCATATTTGCATTCATCCTGCAATCGGCGTTCGAATCGACACGCTTGGCCGTGTCGTTGCTGCAGCTTTTGTAAAACGTTGCAATGAATTTAATTTAGAAACAACAAATGCCGTTTTGAAATTGTTCGCTCGAGCTGGATTACGCTCGACAATCCGTGAAAGTTATCTCCTCTCGCCGATCGCGGAGCATCGTCGCGTTTGTTACGCGAACGGCGATCGACCGCGGGGGGAGGGGGGAACGAGGAAAGAACCGCGGTGAAATTTATTTGAGCGAGAGTGAAAGGCGTTAGGAAGCGTTCTCACGTCAACGTTGTCGCGCCGCAGCGAAGCGAGGTTGCGTCATGGGATTTATGTTACGCGCGCTGCCTTATGGGCGGCGTTGACACCGATTCCGTAATTATCGACGTTGCGGCTGTTTAAAAGAGCGTGCACTCGCCGTCGAGCCGTTGACCATTTTAGTCGAGCGACAGGACTTAACGTCGAGAGGACTCGGCTCCCTCGTTGCTCTTCGTCCTTTAAAGGTTTCTTCAAAACTTTCGCGGAGATGAAATGACCGGCTGAATAAAAAGTACGCTTTCGATGCTTTCTTCTTGTTGCAGGGAAAGATAGACAAATCCCGCTCCTTCTGAGCGGACTTAAATCTAGCCAACAGCTCGGACTTCCTCTTTTTATAATTTGCTGATAATTATAATGGACCTATACATTCGGTGTTGTGTGACGCGACGTAATAGTATACTACGGAAAGCTGTAATAACGGCGTTAAGACAAAAGAATTCAGAAGAAGAAGTTTCTAGACAGTCCTGAGTCAATTAATACTCATTGGAATAATTCCTATTGCTTCTTACAAAAGTTTAAACAATGGCGGAGGATATTGTCTTTCCAGAGGTTGATGATCGTTTTAACTTTAAACGATATCACACGTTAGAAAGATATAATCGTACGAAATTTCTCATTAAATACCATTTGAATGATTGTCTCTGTCTCGTTTTATTTGAAGCGACGCTTCGTAAATGAATCGTTGGTAGATGATGCATAAAAATGTTTTCGAGGGCAAAGGCGGTCAAATCGCATTTTGCAATAAATATCTGGCATTAAGTACAATTGGTAGTTCGCGAATAAAGTGAACTTGAACGAGTATACGTATTTCGCTTTCGAGTATTTTTAAAAGAAAGGAAGATCTTTTGCATGATACTGTCCACCAGTCAGTCTCAATTTGCGAGTCAGGATACAACTCAACCATCCTTGAGAGCGGCATGAATAAGTTATGAACGAATCACAATTTTCGTCGATCAATCGTTTGGTCTTCATTCGCGGTGCATAACCAAGCGAGAGGCATTCATTCCCTTGGCCTTGGCCTGTTCCGAAAGAAGGACGAACCAGCGGTAAGAAATCGGTTTGGCAATCGGGTTTGCACTCGCGCAAACGTGTGTCCGTACACATCTTCGCGAGCCACTCGAGTCAGCGAAAGTACGACGAAGGATCGACGTTTCGCGCAGGCTGTATATTACGAAAGAACGAGTTTTCCTCCTTTGTTCCCACGAATTTTTTCATTGCTCCACCACCCCTTCTGCACGCGCGTGACATTTAGCAAGGAGGACACGTTACCGAACGAAAAACCAGCGGCATTGACAAATAATTATATGTAATTACAAAAATACGCTCTCAAGGTGGTCGTGGCTCACAGCCTGCGAGGATCGACCTTGATTTTCTCTCTCGATGAACGCGACCGGTTTCGTCAAAACGATCGGAATTTGCCTGAAAGCAGCGACAAAGGACACGTTGTCGAAGCGCGTCGATTTTGGAGCACGCGCGCGCATGGACCAGATTGCACAGGATTTATGCGAAGTCGTGAGTCGTAACGGGGCAAGGACGACTTGTCGCGTGCTTAGCCGCTACAGCTGGTACGCAAGCAGCAGGAGCCATTTGAGGCGACTCGGTGTGCGCATTACTCGTGCATGTGGAGCGTAGAAAACGGGATGGCCGATCAGAGTTCGTGTGCTGCGTGGAATCGATTTAACTGTGAATTGTCGCTGTGTAATCTGGTTTCGCTTAGATTAAGTGCGCGGGAAACACGCAGGGAGAGATCGGTAAACGGCTAAGTAGCCTAGCGGTTGTCTCTTAAGTCTGGATTTCGCGATCGCCCTCCCTCCCCTGACTTTGCCTTATGTATACGCGGTTGAGCCTTCGTTAACGCGCGTTGCCTATCCCAGCGGAGCGAGTTTACGTCAAGTTGCGGATTAAAGCCCGGGTTAAATCTAGATCAGATCTTGATTAGATCAGTGGAATATTAAATTTCGATATTATCAAACCGGTGGATAGCGCGGGCGGGTCTATCGCTTCTGAGAGCCACTTAACCGGGATCGCGTTACTAATTGCGTCCTATTAACTGTCCACAATCAGATTCACCATTCTGTTACATGCTACTCGACCTTCCGTCCGACTTATCCGATCAACCCTTCGCCGTTCACCCATCGTCCATCCAACGACCGACGAAATCCTTAAAACGAAACACGCAGGTATTTTTTGAAAACCGATCTTCACTTCTCGCGCGTATTTTTCGCTTTTCTCCCTCTTTCATTTTCTTTCATTGATTAGCGATTAACTCGGCTGTGCAGAAGCAATTTTCAGGTCGAAAATGCACGTACAAAAGTTTGACTTTCTTGTCGCAAACGACTAACAATAAGAGCCAAAGGAATGTAAAGCTTGAAAATATGTTTTATTAAAGTATTTGTCATTTAAATATACATATACTTTTTAACAAGTTTTACATATACTATATAATAATGTTTGTACAGATTTAACATTTTTTATTTTTTCGAATTCTTCTTCTGGTATTTCTCTCTTGGACGAGCCTTCTTTCTTTAAATTATGAACGTCGCATTATCGTCTGACTACTGCCAAATTAGGCAAATGCTATCTGCCTCCGCGTGGGGGAATTCGTCTACAATCTGGCAATTCCCAATAGTAAATTCTCAAGGTTCACGTTGCGTCCACATTTGTTGCTGCTACATGTTACATCTTACTTATGTACTTAGTGACAACGAAGTTCGATGCAGGATCTGTTCCTAAATTTGTTCATTGATACCCAAATTCATTCATGATGTAGAAAAAACCGCGTTAAATATTTTGGATTAGGTTCATCTACCTACATTTGTCGGAATGGTTGAATCGAGATGTAATAACAAAACACGATCTACATTTTCCTCTCGTGATATTATTTATGGCCTGGTAACAAACATTCTTCCATATTCGTTTCTCTTATTTGTTGCTAATAGCAATAATTTTCAAATTTTCGGTACTCAAGCTTCGACACCAGGAACTCGAAACTCTCGAAACTTTTGAAACTCGAAAATCCCGGAATGTGAAATATTGGCTTTATTTTATAGGGGAAATTTGTTTCAAAAAACATTTTCAGATAAATTTTTATCGACTAAAGTTGAACGAACAACGTACAAAAATATCCAGATTCTTATTTAACGACACATCTTTTTGGATTTAATTTGTCTCTTCCTTTTTTTGTCGATTATACGTGCTGAAAAGTCTTTCAAAGTATATTACTAATGGTAATAAGACATCTTTCTTTCTTTTTCATCATTTAATTTGGATATGTCACGTTGTCGATTCAAAATTACGGTCGATTGCACACGATCTGCTTGTGATCTTTGGAAAACAAAAGCATCTCGTGCCAAACGTTCGAAATGTAGTCACACGATGCAAATTATCATAATCAAATATTCTTTATTCGCGTTGCAAACGATCCTTTGTACATTGATTTTTACACTTTGCACTTTCTCTTATCGGAGTTTCGAAGCGTTTCGAAATCAGGAAAGAAGTACAAAGTTCCCGAATTCCCGAAACTCGGAACTTTCTTGGCTTTCGAGGAGTTCCGAGATTCCGACGTTTCCGAGAATCCTTTACTGTTACATACTTACTTATGCATTTAGTGGTAACGAAGTTCGATGCAGAATCCATTTCTAAATTTGTTTACTGATACCCACCCATCCAACTGACTAACTCAACGAATAGTTCGTCGAATTCCAGTTGAACAAATGACAATTACAGTTCGGTCTTGGTACGCGAAAGAGATAGTGCGTTAAATACACCTACCGATATTCGTCGAGTTGAAAGGAAAGAACGAAATTTTATTCATTTTAGCCTTGATAAGTTTTCAAACTCAATTTTCCTCGGAAACGAAGATTTTCTTACATCAAAGAATTTCATTTTACGTCCTTTTCTGAAGAATCGCTCGCTTGTTTATGTTCTTCCGACGCACGCTGTACAACGTAAAATTTTATTTATCTCTTTACTTTCAACTCATTTTTTTTTTCACATAGAATCTGAAATACCCCATCTACATTTAGATAGCATGATATTTCTCACTGCGTAGTGGACAACAAATCCGAACGCATCTGTGGTTTCCACTTTGACGAATTTCCACAGCGTTGATTCGATCTAGCTTACAATTAGCTCTCCCTCGATATTCCCTCTAGATTCCCACAAAACTACGTTCTGCCATTCAAGTCAGAACTTACGGGGGCAAAGTTGAAAGAAGCTCGCGCGACATCGCGCGCGGATGAAATAATCGTTACAGGAGCTTTTAATTCCGACTCTTGTTCGCGACAAGTTTCTCCCGATCAAAGTTCGAATGGTCGTCGCATTCAAAAGCCATTAGACCCGCGGAATCGCGCGGCCTGTTTCGACGAGTTTCAGCTTTTCAGCGAAGAGCGCGGTAACGCGAAAAAGTTTCCGAAATTCCTCGTAAGGCGGTTGAATCGTACCTTGGGCAACTGGTCGCGGGTTCTTGGCAAAGTGCAACTCGCGAAACTCTCGGGGAGCGCGCGCGTAATCCCTCGATGCTGCTGATTGCCTATCGTAATCTCACGCGCGGCGCGATAACGCGGTTTCTCAAAGGCGGTGCAGGTTTTTTCGTTATTAGCCGGTTTGGCTTTGGCCAAGAGGGAGAGAAATATCGGGAGAACGGGTTTGGCGAAGGGGGTTTGCTTGGTGCTTGGTGCTCGCGGCGTTCAGTCGCTTTATCTCGGTGGAATGCCACTTTGTAAAGGACTTCCGCTTTTCTGTTCGGGCTTCCCGTATCTAGGTCGCGATTGTTTTCCTCGCCATGTTGGTCTGCGCGCTGGCTGACGAGAAGTACACGACCAAATACGACAACATCGACTTGGATTCGATCCTGAACAGCGACCGTCTGCTCAACAACTACGTAAACTGCCTGTTGGATGTCGGAAGTTGTACGCCCGACGGCAAGGAGCTTAAGAGTGAGTCTCGACACTTTAATTTCGCTTTAATACGAACGCGCGCGCAACGCCTCGTTTGTCACCAGTTTGTCACCGATTCGTATTTACAAAAATGTGAGGAACGTTTCGTTTTTCACGTTTCTCCTCGCGTTATCCCTTTCGAGGCGGAAACGCCCCCGCTCGTCGGTGTCGTGGCCATTGTTCGTTCGCAGGTAAGCTCACCTGCGAACGAGCAAAGGGAATTTCTAATGAGGGCAAGAGTTCGCCACGGAAGGGCGCCAAAGGAATCGGGCTAACGGTCCGTCACGCTCGAGATAAAGCTCCGTCGCGTTGGAAACGATTAACCTCCGGAGTTACCTTCTAAATTCAAGTTTTCGGAAGGCATAAAAGGGATGCACCTGTATTCCAGCGCGGCGTTCTAACGATGGCGTTGTCTTTTTACGATTCGCAGATGACGCCGACTTGTAACGCTGGATCGCAAAGTGCGAAATTGCAAAAAAATACCCGTAAGTGGTTTTCGCGAAATACAGCGTTAGATTCGTCGCTGATTTCAAACCGCATCTTCCGGTAATTTCCGAGATCTATTTGACAAGCCGGACTCCCAACTTTGAGGGTAGTTTTCACCCCTTCGACATCGACGTTTGACGATAAAAAAAAAAAAAAAAAAAAGAATACGTGTCAAATATTTTTTCAAAAACTACGTTTGTGCCAGATTTCGTGAAAAAATCGGCGATTGACACTTTGCTTCGGTATGTTCTCCTACCAGCGTGCAACAAAACAAGATAAAACGAAATAGAATGAAATCGGGCGATCATCTTGCAAGAGGAAAAATAAGAAGGAAAAAGAAGAAAATCGCGTCGTGGTATAAATTGCAGCCGAAAGTAGCAGGCAAATGTCTCGGCGTATTTTTCTATTTCGCGGATCTTGGCTTGAACCTAGCCCGCCCTTTCCCCCGAACGCGGCTTGTTTTATCGTGCAGACTCTAACGTTTCCCCGTTACTTGGTCTTAGGGGACCTCTTGCCTCGAAATCCAATAAGCAATGTCCTCCACTTCCTATTTCTCCTGGTCGTTCTCGTCTCTCGTTTCCTTTCTGCTCTCCTCCCCCCCCCCCCCCCCCCCTCTCCCCTCGCTGCCGGCGGCCGCCAACCGCCGTGTACCAACGAAACGCGCGAGAACGCCGCCAACTCGTCCTCGTAGGAGGTTTCCTCGTAGGCTTCCCTTCCGTACGTGGCCATCGAACGCGCCACCACCGCCGTTGATGGAAAGTTTGCGGGTTGCGCGCGGTGTAACGCTGTCACATATCGGACGAGGGTCGCGGTCAAAGTCGGGCAAGTGGGCCGGAAAAGGAAGCGGAATTGCAAGACCGCAGCTTTCGTTCGTTCGAGCGCTCAAGAACCCTGGTAACGACCTCGTTCTCGGGGGGACGTTGTCCAAACTGTTGCGGTCCCCGTTGGGGTGTTCCCCTCCCGGTGAACCATTCGCACCGAGTGACCAGGCTTTCCTCCGGTTCTTCCTGCGCGATCGAGGTCTGTTGATTTCGCGCGCGATACCCTCGTGATCGAGTTTGAGTTTTAAGTCGCTTAGATATCGTTTTATTTCGTGTAGGAGGGGGGGCATTTCGAATATACGCGATCAACCTTTCAAAACTATGTATCTACGTTGTGTCGCTAGAACGACGCGATGATGATTATACTCGATTATACGTTGAGCACAGAAGGTGTGCAGCTTTTGTAAAACTGAGTTGAATTACAGGGAAATAACACTAACAGTTTTTTTGAAAGCATTTTTTTGAAAAATCAATAATTTCATCTTTAGTTTTCAACTTAATTAATGTTATTATTAATATTAATATAACACGGCTAAGAGGTTAAAAGTTTGACTGCGCGTTCTGCGTGTGAAATATCGTGTACAGATGTTTAAGTACGTTGCGCACAGAGAAAATGAACGAAAATATGCAGGAACTGTAACATTATTGTATCGAGTGAAATGTTATAATGAAATACTATATTAATATAATATCGTATGAAATACAAAGTGGCGCAAAAGTCTAACAAAACTTTGAGTTTCGCTCGCGCCGCGTTAACGAGAACGTTAGATTTCCTCTTGGAAATTAAAATTTTGTAGAGTTAAATAACAAGGTACCCGGAGTCTCTTCTTTTGCCTCTGTGTTTGTAACGTTCGTTTCCTCGGTTAACCATTCCCAGAGACGTGGTTTTGAGGTCTTCAAATTAGACACCTCGCGCAACAAAGTCACACAAGTGCACACTGTGACAAGAAAGCAACGATATATACATAGAGAGAGAGAGAGAGAGAGAAGGGGCAGATACAAAGAAACGATGTACAAACACGCTTTAAAGCAACCGAGTCGACGAAGGACTCGTTACATCGCTTAGGACGTCGATAGAAGCTTTCGAGAGACGTTGAACATTTTTCCAGCTTTGTGTTGTTCGACTTTTGAGTCACGTTCCTTGGAGAGTTAGGTACGAAAGAAAAACGTTAGGTGGGTAGGGGCATGATTCGTCGCGCGAATCTCTTTCTCCTTTTTCACTTTTTCTTCCTTTCTCTTTACGCACTTTTTACGGTTTTTGCTTTCTTTTTACGGGTGTAATAACAATCGAAATACATACGTCACACGTAAAAGTATCGCGCCAAAAGTTGTATTTGTTTCAAGAAAATTGAAAAATTGATTAGTACTTTATAGAAAACAGAATGTATTGTTAAATACATGTGAAATTTAACACTAGACCATTAAACTACATTCAACAGACTATATTGGCTTTGTGAGTTTCTGTAAAAAAAATCTCTTTATCTAAACATGACGTGGCATTCGAGACACATTTGCTTTTGACATCAGCCGTATTTTGATTCCATATTTATTGGGTTTATCGAGAATATACAGTGAAGAGTATAATTGTACCAATAGCGATAAAAAATTATAAATAATTTAAACTTGATGTAACTTTGTAAAAAAGGATGATATAATGATCTTAGTCTCACTTTAAAGAGCGAAGCTCCTATTTTGATTTTACATCACGCAGCGGGTGGGAAACTGAGGAAAACTTGTAGAACAAGTTTTATAAAAGAGAAACTTCAATCTTCAAAATGATTGGTGGATCAAGTCACGAGAAAACAATTTTTAATATTTTTACATACAGTTTAATTTTTGACGATTGTCCTCAGCCCTTTCCATTTGCTACGTGATGTAAAATCGAAATTTTTCGAAAAGAACAAATTCACAACTGTCAAAGTGTCGTGCTTTAAAACGAGACCAAATGGATCGTTATGATATGATCTTTTCCTTACGAAGTTACACGAGTCTATCGCACGCCCCCTCACGAATCACGTGACTTAAATCAACCAATCGCTAATTTTCGTTGCATCAGCGTTGCACCTGAAAAGGCCCGATTTTCTGGGTTACCTCCGCTAAAATCACTTTCAGTGATAATACGATCGTCAACAGATCAGTGGATCAATAAATCAAAAATTTGATCACCAAAAGCAAAATAATTTAAATCAGATATTTCACAAAGCAAGAATTCGAGGAAAACGGTATAATGCGATTGAACAAAGGGCATAATCCGTTGCTGATCGATCTGACTTGACCGCTGTTTTTCGAACTCGTTTCGCATTAACTCGCGGAATCGAGTCGCGGTGTTCGTCACTCGTTCGAAAATTTCAGACTCGTTTCGCATTAACTCGCGGAATCGAGTCGCGGTGTTCGTCACGCGGTCGAAAATTTCAATTTGGATTATATCTGATCGCGGCTCGACGTACGTACGTTCGCAGCACGAATAACGATCCGATTGTTGTCGATGGGCCACGTAGAAAATTACCGCGCTCCACCCCTCGCAGCTTTTTATCTTTCCAGGTAATCCCGCGATAATCCGAAAGAATAATCGTCCGACCGATAAATATCCTGTATCGTTGTGCCTTTGCTACTCCAGAGCCGAGGTTCGTTGCTCGATCACCCGATTGTTCTGTCCAGGCGAGAAACAGTTTTTCGATTCAATTAAGATATTCCCGACTGGATGAATTGTCGCGATAACGCGTGGCTAAGACGGAGGCGTGGGCTATCCATTCAACGGTGCGCTAACGGCGTCTTGTTTTTCTTGTAATGACGCACGATAAACTCTTTATTGGAGGCACGTAAGCTTACGCGAACGCGCGCTTCGTATCTCGACGTGGGAGAGGAAAAAGGAAAAAAAGAACGGAGACCGGGATATACCTACTCGGTTGACGCGTTTCGCCGTTTCGCCTGTCGCTAGCTAAATTATCCCTTTTCTTTCTTTTTGCTCTTTTGATAAATTAAGCCGGTGAAAAAAAGAAGAGAGGAGAGAGAAAAACGAACTGCGAGGACGAGAAGCGCGAGCGTTGAACGTTGACGTACGTATTTTGCGCGAGATATTTCGATTAAAAAGCGTGGCAGCCAACAGGTTGCGATGCGCCGATAAGGGCTCAAACGGTTACCAAGCTGGAGTCACCGGCTGCTGAAGTGTTTGCATTTACGTACGTACATACACACCCACCGAGCAGCTTCGTTAGAAAGTTACTTGCTGTCTGTCAATTTCGGTGAAAGCGTTACTCACATCGGCTGAATAAAGATATCTCAAAGTTCTTCATAGATCACTGTTTGCGCAACGCGTCTGCCCGCGTCGATACAGCACGAGATATCGTATATCGGTTCCAAATGAAATCGTGACGAATCGCGATCGCAACGACGAATTCGTAATCACAATGGAAACCTTCGAACGGACAGATACGCTCGAGTAGAGTTGCAGCTTCGATAATGCTCGCGATCAGGCGAACGTATTTCACAGCGAGAGACGCGTCGATCTTCTCCCTCCCATCGGCGAAGTTCCTCGCGCAAACGTCAACTCGTATCGGCCCATCAAGACGGACTACCCTCATTTCGTTTTATTTCCTCTCTCTTGCCGTTGGATCGCGAGTCCGAGCGAGTACTTTGTCAGAGAAAGATACGGCTCTCGTCTCGGGGAATTCGGGAACGACGTGCGCGCACCGCCGCCGTCGGTCTTTGGAGCAGCTGGTGCGAACGACGCTCGGGAAAAAACGTCACGAGACTGTACGGTGGCACGAGAAGGCTGCTGCTCTCCCCTCGTTCTTATATTCGCAGGAATAACATACGTTATATACGAGGAAGAAGGCTACGATCAACGTACGCCATATAGAAAAAATTATAATGGCCCTCTGGCTCGTGAAGACCGTCACCGCCCTCGATCAAAGTCCATCGAACAACTGCTTTACGATTGCAATTCTTTCTTCCATTCCTTTTTCTCCACGTTGGAGAACAAAGAATCTAATGATAATCGATTCAACGATCATTTTCTGCTCGATAACACGTGGTCGTGGACAGAGAACGGGACATTTTGCGTACACGCGTTTGCGTTGAAGTGACGTGTACCGGGCGAAAACTCCTCTCGAGGGAAAGTCCGACGCATAAAGAGGTCCGGCGGTGTGTAAAGTTTCGCGGACGCGTGAGGTACGAGGGCAGTTTGGCACCGCCACGGTGCCGTAAAACATTGTTACGCGGCTGGAAACAAAAACCTCGGGGGGCGATATCATCGAAATTTCAGCGATATTTAACGGGGCTGAATGCTCTCTCTCTCTCTTCCCGGGCTGCGTTGTTGAAAGTGTAATGAAGGTAATTGCGAAAGTTTATGAAAGGAGCGGCGACCTCGATGGTTAATAAGTTATCAGTGAATTTCGATATCGAGGAGCCACTCCGTTGAATACTAAGGGAAATTACGAGGTAAACGGCACCGCGGACTTTTGCGTTTTCTCTCGCGATTAAAGCCCCCTATTCGCCGCGTCGCCGGGATCACTTTGGGAAATTCTTGATCTCGTTTCCACGGTGTCTCCTCTTTCATTTCTCTCCGCAAGATTTTATTTTGCTCTTGTCGGTATAAATGAGAACGTTGCTCGGGTTTTAAAAGCACTTCGTCATACTTCATCGAGGCAACACGAGGAGAAGATTCCTCGCTGGTTGGAACATTTTCGGCTGGTTTATTCGTTTCTTCGAATATACTTTTTTATCACTGAAAGTGATTTTAGCGTGGGTAACCCAGAAATCGGATCTCTTCAGGTGCAACGCTGATGCAACGAAAATTAGCGATTGGTTGATTTGGGTCACGTGACTCGTGAGGGGGCGTGGGGTAGACCTCGAGTAGGAGTGGCGTTGGTACCGAGCGATCGCGCCTGTAATTTGTTTTGTATCGATTCGAATGTTTGCACATCGATAAAATTTTATGCTTCTTGTAATATACAGTTGCAGTTACATACGATTTATCCTCAATCGTCCACAAATCCCTCGTCGCGAGAATCCGCCATGGCCGTGCCCTATCTCGAGCGGCGAGAGTCGAAAAAGTCGTGAGTTGCGAGAGTTTGCCAATTACACCTCTCGCGCGCAATTGCAACGGCGCTCGCTATCAGCTCTTATCGTTAGCAGTTGTAACGACCCAGCCGGGGGCGAGACGTGTCGAGAACAGTAGGGAACGAAAGCAATAACAGGGCTAGGGAATAAACAGAGCGGGCCAAAGTCTCTCTTACGCAAATACGCGTATAATCGAGTTCGTTCGTGTGTTTTCAGAGACTCTACCGGACGCATTGGAAAGCGACTGCGCAAAGTGCAGCGAGAAGCAGAAAACAGGCAGCGAGAAGGTCATCCGGTTCTTGATTAACAAGGTACGTTCACCGGCGGCGGCATTCACCGTCGCTTTTTCGCGGCTAATTGAACACAAAACGCGCCAGTCACTTTGTCGATTTGTCGATCTGAATGTCGTAGAACCGGTTCCACTTTCACTGGACGCCGTTGGCTTCGATCCTTGGACCCGCGCGAAAACACTCGTCCGAACAATTCCCTGAGAATCACCTCCCCTCAGTCTCCCTCGTGATTTATCCCTCGTGAAGATTCCCGCATTTCTTCGTCTAATAATCGTTAACCTATGCCCTGGGACATTCGGGTAACTCGCTCTGCATCAAACTTGCTCGCGTTTCACCCCGGAAACTTTATCGTCGTTATATTTACCCTACTTACAGAGACGAGTATAACTGAACCAGCAACGATGAGAAATTGCCGATGATTTCAACAACAATCCTTGGTCTTGTTCGAAAATATTTTTCCATGACTTAGATTTCAACTATTTTATTGAACTTTGAACATCGAAATTTTAGAACTTTTCTGAACTTCCGTTTCGTTTAGTAAAAATTCTCGTTTGATGAAATGACGGGAAAGAATTGTGCATTTAGTCACAAAAAGATTTTTCAAAAAGTTTGGGTCTTTATAGTTTTTGAGAAAAAAAAGTATCTTTACATGTGAAATCATCTTCGAAGGAGACGAGCTGATTGTCTCAAATTTAAAACGCGAGCAAGGAAACTGTTTGAATCGTCGATCATTTTTCATCCCGACTGATTGCCCCTCGTTACACGTCTCTTTGCGCTATCGTCTTCGAAGATCTTCTGCGGCGAGTTTGACTCTCTCCGCCGGTTGAGATTCTAATTTAGCCGCAACGATTTAAAAAAAAAGTTGGTCGGAACGCGATAAAGGAACGTGGACTCTCGAAGAAAATATGATATATTTCTCGGCGGAGCGGAGAGGGGTGCTTCCGGTTTACGAAAGTCGAGCAACGAACGATTTAACTCCCGCAGTCTTATCTTCGCCGGCAACTTTTAATTGAATCTACAACCACCGCTTCGTCTCGACGTTCTTGTCTTTCCGCTTCGTTGACAGACTCGCGATTAATTTTGTTACAATGGAACGCGGCTGCAAAAAGTAGCGTTCGTCAAACGCAGTTGTCCAGCAGTTTTGTCGCGGCGACAGCCCAGTGCATCGACGCGCTCGTTTCAAGGATTCTCTCAACTCTGAGGTTGTCCTACGAAAGTAGTTGAATTTTCCCGAATAAAAATTTCCCGATGTTTGCGTTTCAGCGACCGGTATTGTGGGAAAGACTGGCGAAGAAGTACGACCCGACCGGCGAGTACAAGATCAAATTCCAGGACACGGCGAAGCAAGCTGGAATCAATATTTAAATAGTTCAACGACGTGAAATTCACCTTCACGAAGATGTCGAAATAGGGCTCAGAGGATAATTCGTCGGTTCCTCCGCTGGTACATCTTACTCTGCGAAAGACTCTGTACTACTTTCCACTTTTCTCTGTTTTCCTTTTTGTTTTTTTTTTTTTAACCTTGTATTCATTTAGAATGTTACGAAATAAACGTTGCATTTTTGCGTAGAACCAGAACATTGAAGAGAGACTCTGTGTGTGTGTGTGTGTGCAATTGAAAAGGATGGACGGATGGTGAGACTAATTTGTCGGTAGCTACGGGACGAATGAGAAACCTCGAAGGGAGAGTGTGTACGCGTGCGTTCTCGAGGATTTGACAAGCACCGAAAAGGAAAATAAAGAAGAATTCGCCGGAAAGTAGAGAAAAAGAAGGTACGTCACCGGTATCTCAAGCCTTTATTCTTTTTCACCCCCCTTCTATTGTGACCGACAGAACGCTTCGCGTTCGAAATAGTCAAGTTCACGAGCTGTGGTCGACCGACGAGTTTAATGTTGAAAATTGAAAAAAACCCAGCGAGATGAATCCGCAGATTCGTACGCGGATCATATTCCACTCTTCTCGCTGCTTTTTCGCGGAAATTTTCAGCCAACTGTCGCAGCTTACGAGCTCGCCCATGTTGTTAGCGAGGAGAGGTCGTCCTCCCTCGTTTTCTCCACTGAAACTCGAATTACGATTAGAAACGTCACGATCATCGACGCAGTCAGTGAGAAGTGACTCACGGTATCCTCGCGATCGACCGTGAAACGTCTATAGCCGGCTTTCCGAGATAAAGGGCGGAATGAAAAGTGGGACACGTACCAGTCGCGGAGCACGGAATCTCGACTTCCGTATGCGCGGGACGAGTGGCTCGTCTCTTCGAGATTCCGCTGCGAAATTTCGTTTTCGAGCGTGTTTTCGTTCGTCGCCCTGATTCCATTCGAAAATTTTTGCGACGTCGCGTCGCAAATTGTGCGTGACACGTGGGAGGGGCGGTCTTTGTCGAAAGACGTCGGATGAAATAGGAGGGCTTTACCTCCTCTATGTTGCCGTTTCCCGGTTTTATTAAAGAATAAACTCTGGCGAATGGTAAACTCCTTATACGCCGAGGTGAATCGCGCAGAATACGCGACTGCGTCGCGTTTGTGCACGTCGACCGAGTTGTTACTTTGCAGTTAAACTGAAAATTTCTCGACGACGCTGAACGTGTCTTGTTTCGTCCCGTCGTCGTCGTCGTCGATTCGCTCACTTCGCAGAGCAGATCAACGATTTTGTTCCCGGCGCCTGGTCTCCTTCGACCAAACAGAAAATAGCCGAACGAATCGTCGAACGAGCGAAAAGTTTCGTCTCGGTCGGATACTTTGCCCCCCGAGGGGGCTACGCCTCTTCCTGTTTAGTCGGAAGGCGATACTGTCGAGCAGCGGTTTGCTAGACATAAAATTCCACCGTCTTTCTGTCGCGAAAATTGAATTAGCCCCGGCGAGAGATGTTCTCCCTCTTGTTGGCCTGAATTTTTCCTCGGGCTAACGGAAACGACTAGTTACCGAGTAGTTTCGGCTCGTTAGTTGGCGAACAAGGATCGTGAAAGTTGCACGAAGGT
>KQ435724.1:476248-491564 GCA_001276565.1 Melipona quadrifasciata | reverse complement strand
AAAGGAAAAGGTCGCGATCGCGAACGGGAAAATCGTCGAACGAGCCGAACTCCGTACGAATAAGTTTCCGCGACGTTTGTACAGTGCTCACGGTTCCCAATAATTTATTTGTAGCCGCGATAAATCCAGCCGGCGGGAAAAGTTCGAGTCGGGCGAAGTTTCGAGTCCGAAAACGCCGCCCTTGAGGCCGTTCGCTTAATTTTCTGACGCTGTTCGGCCGCGAAATTATCCTTCGCCACGATTTCTCCTTTTCGCGAATTTGCTTTCGAAAGGAGAAGGAATCGCTGACGTTGTGGTATCGTCCTTTCCTTCGGTTCTTTTCTCGTCTTTTTGTTCTGAAAAATAATCAGGAAATCTTTCCAAACACTCATCCTATTTTTTTTTTTTTTTTTTTTTACCGCAATGCGTTTCAATTTGAGTTCGAAGAACGCAAGAGAAAAGCAAGCAACGGCGATTGAAAGTTCGAAACGAATTTATCCGAGAGGAAGGAATTATCAGGTCGAGTTGGCGGGTTCGCGAGCCAGCTATCTGAAATCCTTCTACGGCAAAGAGTATCTGCTAATTATGTATACACTCGTTTTTTTCTCTGCGTCAAGTCTCTCCCCCTCTCCCCCGCCCCCGGTCAAAGAGATCGAGAGAATAATATTTTATTTATTAACATCTCGTTCCGTTCCGTCCTTTCCTTTGAACTCGTCATCCGACATCACCCCTACTGCTCTCTCTCTCGTTGCTTTGACGCTTTAAAGAAAAAAGAAAAGAAACTCTCCCTTTGTGACTCCGTTTTTTATTTTAATTAGATACTCATCGAGCGTTTTGTTTCTACCTATCCGCGTGTTTCACGAGGCAAAGCAACGAGAGATCACGCATCGTTCTAAAAATGCGTGGAAATTACGGTCGGAGGGTTTCGTTGATACTCGTTTGAAATCCGGCGAATACGAACAATTTCAAAGATTGTCTGTCTGCCGTGTCTAGATCCTCGGTCGAGGAGACGCGACGCGTGATGGCGTCGATTCTCACGGGCCGTGTTATCGCGAGTTAACGCAGGGTAATAGGCGGAAAATAAAATATTTGACAGTCGTGGAATGGGATTCCCGTGTAGGGGCGGACTCCGACCTATTACGAGGAGAGCGGAGATCCCGTAAATAGCCCCGGCTCTCTCGGTCTTGTCCGACCGACGGAGGACACCACTTTTATTTCGGCCCCCGCAGAACTGTTCGAATTTTCTTATCCTACCACGATGAAACATCGCTTCGGGGGAAGAAAAACTTTACTCTCGCGGTCGCCTTTGTTGGACTAACAAAACTTCAAGAGCCTCGTGATAAATTAACTCTTCTCTCCTTCTCTCTGTCTTCTCCCTCTCTTCCCATCGTCGCTCCGCTACTTTCTTTACATCCTTTATTCGCGCGTACCTTCGATTCTCTCCCTCTCTCTCCGCGACTTTGTCGCGACTTTTTCCCTTGCCCCCCTTGACGAAGACGCTCCGGGCCGTTTCGAATCGAGCGCATGGATCCTAAATCATCTCGAGTGCTCGAAATTTGGGCAAGTTTCGAGAGGCAAGGTTAATTTAACGAAGATCGAAGTTCCCAAGGTTCGTAATACGTCGAGGCAAGAAGCGGACTGGACTGGGCTCACTCACAACGAGACTGGACGACCACTCTCGCTATTCTGGCAGTTTCGGAGGCAACGACGAACCGGAGAACTTTAGTAACGCATTACACGGTCGCCTAGGGGAAAGCAATTTTTGCTGAAATCAATATTTGGAGATAACTTTAGTAACGCATTACACGGTCGCCTAGGGGAAAGCAATTTTTACTAAAATCAATATTTGCAGAGTCATCCATGTTTGCTCGCAGCCTGTAGCAACACGTACGATTAAATTGCTCGAAAGCTCACATGCCAGAGAATCGAATGCCCGTCTTTCCTTCCTACTCTTCTTTCCTCCTCTTCCTTTTTTCTTCTTTTCTCGATCTCCGTTGCATTAAAATTATCTCAACGAGCGAGAACGAATTCGTCCGTACGAATTATTCCAAAAGTCGTGAAAGTTGTAAAATCCTCCTCGAGGTACTTCTTTCGCGTATTTGCGCCTTTCGCGCGTGTCTACGAAGTTTTCACTGCGGAAAATTTTTGCTGCAACGCGTATTAACTCTCCGATAACAAGAGGAATCGTTGAGCATCACCGGTGAGATTCTTTCTCGCGCTTGTCTCCATCGTTTCTTCCTGCAATCTTGCCGCAGCCGAAGATAAATAGGGAATCTAAGTCGTATCGAATTGCTCGAGTTGGAAATTTACTGCTAGTAGAAATTTGTCCTCGGATTTTTTGTTCCGTTTTTAAGACACAATCACACAATATAGGGCGCCTTTAAGTTTGTGAATCGTGTGAGGAAAAAAATTAACAAAATTTAAATCCACGTGGTTTATAATATGGTACTTAAGTAAATGGCGGTGACAAAGAAAAAAAAACTGCACGACTTGTACCTCAGTACGATTCGTCTCACTGAAAGGCCCAGAAGCAACTGTTATAACTAGGAAATGAAGACGACCTTTTTGCCATAAAATTTTATTGACATGCAAACGTTTGAATCGATACAAAACAAATTACAGGCGCGATTGCTCAGTACCAGACAACGCCCCCTCGCGAATCACGTGACTCAAATCAACCAATCGCTAATTTTCGTTGCATTAGCGTTGCTGCTGAGGAGGCCCGATTTTCTGAGTTACCCCCGCTAAAATCACTTTCAGTGATAATATTAATTCTCTCAAGACCTGCACGTTCGCGATCACGACTCGATACTCTCTCTACCCAAAATCTTACCCTTAAAATATCTGTCTTCGTACGCACTTCACATATTCACGCACATACGCTCGTATTTTACGTCTTAAGATTAAGACGAAAAACTTAGTCTGCGACTTGGGTCAATGAGACAAAACCGCACAAAGACGAACACTACCGTAGCTGCAACTTTGTCACCCTGCGCCCTGTAGAGATTGGTTTCCACGAACCAATTCGCGAGATCGCTTAATTTATTTAGAGTCGTTTGGCGATTAGACACAGCCGAGTGTCGGGAAGTCGGAATCTCTGGCAGAAGAACACACCTCGCGATTGCTTCCGACGTGTTTCAACCCCGTTTTCGAGCAGCTTCTTCCCCTTTCTTCACCTTCTGTCCACCTGCCCCCTCCCTGCTCTGCTCTGCTCTGTTCTGTTTATTCGAACTTTGCCAGCGGCGCATCAAGTATGGAAATGAATTACGAAACGAATTAGGAAATTAGTATAGAGCCGGCTTAAATAGTCCATTTAAATGCGTCACTCTACAACAGAGGGCGGAGAAGTCCCATTCTTAACGCCCGTTCGCGATCGCCCTGCGACTCGAACCGATCGTCCCTCCTCTCCCCTCCCACCCGTCCATTCTTCGAGAGGGCAAACACTGCCGAGGAAACTTAAATCGAGTGGGAAACCTAGAATTCAATCTAGCTCTCCCTTCTTTCGTCCCTTCTTTCCACTATCCCCTGGTTACGTACACCTAGACAGCCCGTGCTGTCTGTCCCTGCAGCGAAAGAGAAAAAAAAGAGAGAGGTAGAAATAAAAGAAACGGGCAAAAGAATCAAGCGGCAATTCGCCGGTCGGTTCGTTTTCGGTCATAGAAAATGGATTACTCTCTCTCTCTCTCTTTCTCTTTCTCTCTTGGAGTCGATCTTCCCCGGCTATCTTTAGTCTTGGTCGCACGCGTCCGGAGGTTTATTTAGCTTGCCGGTTTTCAACAGGTAGGGAATTTATCGCCGTCTCTTTGACCGGGTCTGCAAAGAGAGAGAGAGAGAGAGAGAGAGAGAGAAGAGTTGCCCTCTTTTGATTACGCGCGACGCAGCGTCGCATCGTCGACTGCGTTTTCGGGCAACGAGTCAGTCGTATAACGCGAGATTACGCGAGAGTTGGGGGGTGGCTCGTTTGGAAGAGCCGCGGAGAAATTGTCCAAAGTTGCGCCAAACCGATCCACCGCGACGCGTAACGAGGAGTTACGGCTAGCTGGCTTACGGACGAGCTCCCTAACGAAATTAGAGACTAGATTCGCGACTAGACTCGAGAGTCGGGACCGAATTCTCTCCTGTCTAATTCAGATTTAAACGACTGCTCTAGCCTCTCTAGTCCCTAGGAGGGGGGAGGGATGTGGCTTTCAAAATGTTTCACGAGCGATACGAGCTACGAGGAATCGACCTCGTAACGGGGAACGCCTTCGATAACAAAATGCGCCCCTTTCGTCGCGTTCGCCGTCGAGGAAGATTATTCTTTCCCGATGTGAAAACAAGAGGGATGTGTGTACGTCCGCTCGGAAATATTCTCCTCGGCATCGATCGGTCCACCGTTCGAAACGCCCTGCGATTGTTTCCAGTCGTGGATAAAACTCGATATCTGTAGTTGGCCGGTGGTGGTGCAAGTGGATCGATCCGCGACGAATGCGCGACGTATGCGAGAGACGCAAAATAGGAAGCGGAGTTTCGGTTCACAAAGAAACTGTCCCGCGCTCGTCTCGGCATCGTGATTCGCGGAAATTGAAGAATTTCTGCAAATAAGTTCCCTCGGCGAACACTTTCTGTCTGATCCATTTCCTCTGTGGTACGATCGAGTCGAGCTTCGCATCCCTCTCTCCCCCGCCCTCCTGACCCCGGTTGCCGATCGTTCACCCCTCGTTTCCCCTCCTCCTGCTTCCTCCCTTCGGGTGCCCGACAAGGTTTCCATTTCTCTCGACGTAGCTATGCAATTCCGCTTCTACAACGGGGCGGCATCGGTATGTGTACGCGCGATGCGTGCAACCGACTCGTACGAATCGAGCGCTCGCCTCTCTCTCTCTCTCTCTCTCTCTCTCTCTCTCGTCGTTCCTCCTTCATCCGGAGTACTCGATCCGGAGAATTCGATCGGCCGAGCATTTCTATTAATCCGTCGAAAGAGAGAGAGAGAAAGAGAGAGAGAGAGAGAGAGAGAGAGAATCGGTGCCTTTTCAATAAATCCGTGATATTTCATCGTAATGCGTAGGAAATTGGAGATCTGGGATGGGCAGCTTCCTGACTTGCGAGGAAGATTTATGGTTCCTAAACGAGAGAGTGGTTTACGTCGACCGAACGCCGCCTGACGGATCCACAATTCGGAAACTTGCCGCGAGCATCACGCTTGTGTGTGCCCTTCTTTTTACGCGTTTTCGAGAGGATAAGGCAGAGCCTTCGCGGAGCACGCTCACTTATACACGTACTTACGTACACAGAGTGTCCCTACGTTTTTCCAGTAGATTCTGATTCTACGAGTGAATATAAGAAAAAGGAAACGTATGGTGAAATATTCTTTAAGCTACTGTAGCGACCTAGGATTCCTCAACTACGAGTTTCGAACACTGACTAGCAAGCCGCAAGTGGCTCGAGGTCCTACCGATCTCCGACGTTAAGCAAGCAGTGTGCGGAACCCCGCTAGGATGGGTGATCGGGACCAACCTAGCGGGTAGTTACAATAACAAGCGTCTGGAGTAAGGAGTTCGCTGCCATCAGCCCCACTGATGAGTCTAGCCAGTGACTCCGAGACGAAACGCAACCTTCGCTTTTTCTCTCTCTTCCACAACTACCTCAAATCCTTCCATCATGCATCTTAAACCCTTTCAATTCCCCCATCTTTCATTCGATCCCTTCACTACTCATACGATATTTACCCACTCGAGTTAGTTCCGTTTCGGAGTGTCGTCCATTTCTCACGAACACATTAGTCATCTGTCAAAAATTGAATTTGTCACATTTCGAATTTCTAGTTGATTTGCTTTCGTTTCGTTAAACGAAATTCGTTTGTGTGGTGAACCTTTCGTTTTCTATACTCGAATGGCGTGCGGTTTGGTGACCTTGGCGGCCAGAGAATTGATCCTCATCTTTGTGAATAACGCTGATTTATGCAGGACAGTCATCTAATTGTATCCACAGATTTCGTCGAAACGAATAGACAGCCATCCCCTTGTTCCAATTCATTTTGTAGAAAACAGTTCTGGGTATTCGGAGGATTGTTATCAAAAGCTCGACTGCGATTTCTAGCTGTTCTCTCACCCCGCGAAATGTGCCACTCTCGCGACTTTCGTTACTTCGAATGAAAGAATTTTGTAATAATTATAAGAATCATAATTATTCGTTATAAGGATTTTTGACCATATGACACGTTTGTCTCATTTCACTCATAACTGGACAATCTGCGTAAGAAAATTCTGTCCGTTTTATTTTCGACGAAGAAAAGGCTTCCAGACTTGAACGCAAATTTCAACGGTGAGTAATTTGCGTACATATTAATACGGCGTAATCGAGAGACCAGATGGCGAGGGAGAAACAGATAGAAACTTGCCTTGGTGATTTCTCTCGTCCTGGCAAGACGTGCAGTGCAGTTCGTTTCGGTAAGCAGAGCTTTGCATATGCATGCGTGCGCGTGGTAGGCGCCGGGGATGGACGTTTGTGACACTTAGGTGGCAGGTTAACGCGTTTGCTCGCACGTGTCCCGACGTGGTTGGCCAGGTAACTGAATACATACGACCGCTCCTCCTCGCGGCACGATCACCGCCACGCTTGACGGCCTAATTTCGCTAATTAGATATTTAACGTCGTGCGTCAAGGCGATTGATTTCCGTTCTACGTTGCCTTTGTAAACGCAGGCTCCGCGTTGCGCCGTGGCCTGCTCCCCCGGAAACGATGATTTCCCGACGCTGCGCACCCGGAAGGCTGTTTGCTCGACGAAAGAGCTCGAAATTACGCGAAATAATAACGTTGATGAAATTTGCTCAGTGTGCCTGGTGCGAAAGCTGGCGGCACGCTGCGCCGCCGTGCCGCTTAAATTACGTAATCGCAGATGCAAATTCCGCGGGCTAGCCTATCCCGCTTCGGCTGGGTCGCCGAAATTTGCCAATCGAATTTTACGAGTGCCTATATAGAATTAAATTAGAGGTGCCGTCAGCCTGGCGACGAGCAGGCCTTCCGAGAGAGGTTCGCGCAGAGCTCGAGAGAGCGTGCCGACAAGTAGCGGCTAATACGGAATTGCAAAGTGAATTCACACCCCGTCGTGGGATAGCTAGTCGCAGCAGGATGCCACGAGGGGCGCCACGCCGAGTCATGGAATATTCACCCTCGAAATCGTTGTAAACAAATCGTACGTCGCCCGTCCGCTCTTCTCGCACCGAGGGAAACCGCTCTGCAAATTTATCGACGTCGCTATCGGAAAGAATCGCTCGTTTCATCATCATCAACGTCTGGGAAAAGATTCATATCTTCGATGGGCGTGCAGTGTCAGAGCGGATAGTGTCCATTAAGGGGGAAGTATGACGAAAGATCTCGTTGATTCTAACGCTCCCGGGGCGAGAGTCTAGCCCCGATCGCGTCTTGGCCGGACTTAACTGCTTTAGTTGCTTACAACTAGTTACCTAATTACGTAACGTTGAACGTGTAAATGTTGTTCCTCTTCGTCAAGCTGACTGGTTGAAATTAATAGGGGTATAATGGTAACTTTGTAAAGTTAGTCGAGTTTATGAATATTAATCTAAATGCTTTAGGAAGAAGGGGGGCGAAGATTCGCTCGTACGATTTAAGGTAATGTTCCCGACCTCTCCGCAAGTGTTACCACGGACTGCCTTTGGAGAACATTCTGGTATCGCGAACAATATATACGTATTTCACAAATGACAAGTAATTGAATAATCTCGTTTAGCTAGATTTAGTTTGATTTGAGTTCGCTGTCAGTTGAAACAACTCGTGGTTTTAAACTGTCATTTCTTTTCCTCATATTGTTCCAAAAATTAAGTTTATTCTTGAGCTTAAGAACAATGACGTGCTTTTTCTTAAGCTTGAGCATTGTTCGAATAATATATACTTCACAAATGATGAATTAAATAACGTTTGATTTGATCTAATTATCAAATGAAATAACTAATCGTTTCAAATTGTTATTTTTCAACTTACTCCAAATCAGGCTCGTTCTCAATCTGGTTAAGATTAGGAATAATGGCGTGCTTTTTTCAAGCTTGAGAATTATTCGAGTAATATATTTTATTTGACAAATAAGAAATAATTGAATAATCTCATTCAGGTAGACTATCAGTTAACTTAAATTCTTATTTTTCATCTTACTCCAAATCAAGCTTGTTCTCTCAATCTTGTTAAAGTTAAGAATAATGAATAACGTTCTATTATCGCAAACCCCATTAGTCGAATAATATATACACTACCCAATTGAATAATCTCATTTAACTAGATGACTGATTCGAAACTATCAAATAACTCGTTGTTTGAAATTGTTTCTTTCCATCATATTCCAATCTCGCCAAGGATTAAGGACATCCAAGGGGTCAAACATCGAAGATGTCGCGAGGCGACGTGAGACCGTATACGTCGAAACGTATCGGAGACGTTATGAAAACCGGTAGATACGAGAGATGTGAAATCAGAAATCAGGCTGATAGCGTGATCCGTTGATAACACAATCGCGGGGTGGCTGTTCGTCAACCGGCGACAACAATCGAAAGTCGCCGAGGCGGACACGTGGAGTCGATGGAGGTCGATTTTCGAGCGTATTGTTTCTCCTTGATCCTCGTTCACTGTCGGATCGCCTATGGCCAGGTACGGCTCCTAGATTGAAGGCTTATCGTTCAAGTCGCGTCGCCTGGCTTGGCTCCTCTCTCGAAATTAGACACCGAGACAGTCGGCTGTCTCGCCTGATTCCCTCTGCTGTCACCGTTGCAAATCCTCCCTCATCCACCGCGTCCCTTCGCTCTTCCTTGTCTGTCGATCTCGAGGTGTGACCCGGATACCGATTCCTCGCAGACGCAGCGTCTCGTTCGTCGACGTTTCTCTCTGTCTCGTCTTCGGAGGCGAGATGATGGCAACAACAGGGCCGGCAGGCTTTTTGTCCTGGCGAGAGAAGAGCTCGCAGTACCGGAAAATGGAAGAGAGAGGGGCGACCCGGCTTTATCGGGAACCAGCCACAAGTAAATCCCGGAAAATTAGCGTCTCCTCCTCCCGATCCTTTGCCATTTGTTGTTCTTCCAATTTCGTCTAGACAAATAACGTTTCCTAGCTCAGCCAGGATTTCGAGCCTTTGATCGGGACTGCCACGCGTTCGTCCTGTTTCTTACGGCGTAAATGTGACTGTAAAATTCTGAAAATGGTCACTTTTCGGAAGTTTTTAACTTGTAAAAGGAACATTAGGCGACGTCGTTTCTCGTCTTGTTTCGTACAATATTATTAGCCAGATGAACGTTTTTAGTAAAAAAAATCACTATCAAAGGGATTACGATAGTGCCGTGTAACAAACTTGAAAAAAAAATGGAAAATTTTGAAACACTAAAATGTTCAATATCAGTGAACATAAAGAATCAGCAGCGAATGATCTTTCAATTCAAAACCGTGGGAGCTGCTCAGTTCGAAATTTGATTGAAAAACGCTTAAAGTTCTTCGCGCCGAAAGTCACTGAACGATTTCTTCCCCCGGAAATGAAAATTACCCCTGGACAATAGATCGCCGGCTCGAAGTATCGCGCCACTTTCCCCGATTGCACATTTACCGCGACACGCGAAATTATCGCGCGTCTTCGTTTTCATTTCGGCTTCGCTCGTTTACACGAAGGGGAAACTGAGTTTCTCGCGGGAAATCGACGAACGAACTGCCGCCGCTCGCGGAAATTCCCGGAGTTTTTAATTTCCCGGTTATTCCGGCCGGTGTTATCCAACGGCGAAGGAGCTACCGAACGCGCGGTGTTATCGCCGAGGCGAAATTGGCCCCGGCTCGTTCCGTCTGACGGAACAACGGAATAAATTCCTGAAATAAATTCGAAACATTCAACTGCGCGCAAGTTAATCCCCGTTGCATCGCCGTATTTCTTTTGATCGAGCACGCGGCCTCGCCCCCGAACGTCGACCGTTCGATCGTTCGATTTCTTTTTTGCTCCAATGGCGAGCGAGTTCGGGGCCGATTCCAGGAACTCGATCGATCCTCGTTCGCGGAATATCGAAACGAGGAATCGTCGTTTGACTCGTCGGGTTCAGCCAGCGAGAGAGTCAAACTCGCCTGCTGGACCAACTTTGTCTAAGTCTCGGATGTTCGTTCTCGCATTTCCAGCCACGTTCTTTCATCGTAGTTTTTAAGTTCGGAAACTTGGAGGATATTAACGAGCATCTTGCGTAGAGATAATTAAAAATAGCAGGAGTAAGAATGTTTTTGTCCCGGGCAGAAGTATTTCCAAGTCTCTGATAAGCTTGTTTCAAACTTTGTCGATAGCCTTCGCAGGCTCGCGGAAGCTTGTTTTAATTTTGTTCAATTATTTCGAAACGCGGACGCTTTGTATCCCCAGAGTTCACAGTTTTTCCACTATCGTTTGCCACCAGTGGTAGCGATACTCGGCGAAACTTCTCAAAATCGTATTAATTAATTTGCACGAAAGCGTTCCAACAAAATCCCGACTCGTTCAATTCGAATTCTTTTGGTCGATCTGTTGAGTATGGTCTTAACACTGGAACCATCAGAGAGTATAAAAGTATAAAAGTCTCTCGGTGCATTTTAAAAATACACTATTATAAATTTCTGTCTATATCATAAACTTTCTTTCTGTAAATTTCTATTTCTGAACTTCCATCGATACATTTTGCCAATGGTCGTTCTCTGAAAGAAAGTACACCGTTGTAAATTTATGAAATTTACGTTTGAGAAATTAGAAATTACCAAATTTGGCTACCAAAATGACGGTCGAAGAGAGCGGATTTTCGCCGCGCGATGGAAAATACGAGGTTCGTGCGACACGGCGGTTTTCTGTCTGGTGTCGATGGCGCGCGCGAAAAATCTCGTCGCGTCGGCGAGCTTTCGGCAGCGTCGCACCGTAAAAAATGCGACGACGCACAGTACCGGAGAGCGGAGAAGAAGCCGAAAAGGGACACGGAACGAATCCTCTCCCTTTGACCGATCTCTCTCTCTCTCTCTCCCCCCTCCCCCTCGCCGAGCGCCCGCAGACAATGAATTAGAATAAGAATTTCCCATCTACGGCGAGTAATTTCATCCGCCCCGTGGGGGAATTGAAAAGTTTTAATACCGCGTGTCCCTCCGAGGGAGGGAGAATAAGAAATAAAGCGGCAAGGAACAGAGCCGCGGAAACGAGAAACGACGGAGAAGGGGCGCGGAGCGGCTGTCCCGGGAGGGGAGGGGAGCTTCCTGCGTATATGAAGTGGAAGCTGGTTATTTTGTTCGGCCGAGTAGCTCGGTGAAAAGCAATTGGAACAAGGATTTCAGCTTCAGAAACACCGGCCGTTCCTCCTAATCGAACGAACGCGAGTCAAAGCGCGAGTCGCGGAATTAATTTCGAAAGTTGCGCGAATTAAACGACGTTTGCAAAACAACCGGTTACGCACGTAATTGCTACTTCATTTTCCTCCGTTCGCCGCGTTGTTGTCCCGCTGCCGGTAGGTTGCTACCTGTTTTTGGTAGCAAGCTTCGCGGTAACTTGCCCGCGAGATACCTGTATTATCTGCGTGAATTACCGCCCGATCCGAAGCCGATTAAACGCGTCACGATGGCGTAACTTCTCTTGGCGTTGGAGGCGAATCCTTACTTCGCCCCTTCGCGGTGAATCGCAACGAACTTGCCCCGACCGGGCAATTTCATCTGCCTCCAAATGGCGTGTAACTGATACCGGCTGTTATTCCAAGAAGAATGAAGTTTCGTATCGCGAACTCGCTATACGACGCGTGCACGCAAGTAATAGCGAATTGAGGCTTTGAACGTGTGCCGAAATAATACTGAATACTGTATGTGTTAAAAAATTAGGGGCCCGTGTTTTTAATACGCGTGTAGACACATATATGTCTTCTTTCTTATGTAACAACCGAATGTGTTTATTGGTAATTTCACGTCGGTTTTATTTCCTTTTTTAGCTTCGTTTAACTGCGATCATTTTTCTTTCTTTGGATTTTACTTTTCATCATTATCATTTTATTTGAGTCATTTTTTTTATTTGGATTTTGGATTTTCTATAAATATATATATATGTATATATCACAAAGCCCTCATTTGCATTTGTGCTGGAAAATAATATGCTTCTAACAAAAACGTGTCAGATCGATATCAAAAGACGGACGAGACTTTTGAAACAAACACAGATATTTGTCCGAAGACTTTTGAATACATATATATTTAAATACACGTGAATACACGTCTACTATAAACTACTATAATTACATGTGTATAAATACGCCTATTATCAGTGAAAGTGATTTTAAGGCAACGCTAATGCAACGAAAATTAGCGATTGGTTGATTTGGGTCACGTGATTCGTGAGGGGGCGTTGGGTAGACCTCGAGTAGGAGTGGCACTGAGCGATCGCGCCTGTAATTTGTTTTGTGCCGATTCAAATGTTTGCATACCAATAAAATTTTATGGCAAAAAGGTCGTCTTCATTTCCTGGTCGGAACAGTTACTTCTGGGCCTTTCAGTGAGACGAATCGTACTGGGGTACAAGTCGTGCAGTTTTTACATACATGTGTACACACAGGCGTATCTACGTACGTCGTAAAGTAGGACTATATCTGTAGTGTGTACACAGTCGAAGATGTATAGCGAAATCTCGGCCGACTAATCGCGACTTCCGGTATTATTCGTGTTTCCTTTTCCCAGGAAATTGTACGAGCTGATAAATCTCGCCGTATGGCATTATCTGAATATGAATTCGAAACGTCTATTATCATTGAAAACACGAGAACGAGAAGACGATGGGGAAACGAGGATAGCGATATTTTGATACGTTCGCCGATCGATTAACGCTTCTAGGTAACCACTGTCGCGATCCGCACGGTACCTGTCCGTCAAACGAGCGGAGAACGGTAAATCACGGCCGAGGGACAGGCGAGAAACCGCGAAAACGGCTACTTACAAGGGAACACACCGAACTGCCAATCACCGATTTTGATGAAATCTCGCTAAAATTAATTAGTTTTTGAAAAAAAAGGTATTTAACGCGTTTTTTTTTATTATCGGCAATCGTCCATGTTGAAGGGGTGTTTAATTACTCTCAAAGTTGAGACTCTGGAATTTATTTAATTTATTTTACAAATAAATATCTCGGAAATTACTGAAGATACAGTTTCCGTGCAAATCGATGAAATTAGTGTTTTTTTAATGGTGTTATACTATTTTGCGAAAAAACCATTTTTTAAAACGTATTTTTTATAAGTTTTTCCAAGTAAATGTTAATAGATTTTCTTTAATATTTGTTTGTGAAAATTATACATCGAAATACAAATTAGGGATTTTTGCATTAGAAGAAAAAGAAAAAAAATTCATTGTTTTCGAAACTTTCTCGCTGAACTTGAATCGTTCGAAAGCTGATTTTACTGTCCAACACTTTTTTAAACAGACACAATCAATCGTTCAATGTAATCTTCACAGTAGTGTTACTCGAGTGATATAAAATGTTTTTTACAACACGAGCATTTCACCAAGGCAACAACTTCATCACACAACTTCGAAACAGTTCGTGACTTCAAATTGCAAATCTGTCGGACAAAATTTCACTGGATTTTCGAATTCTTGTGGCCTACCATCTACGTTTGTTTGACACATTTGCGACCACTAATTCTTCCGCTGAATGCCGATAATGTGGTTCTACGTCATTTTAAACTTGTTAACTGACCGACAACGTAGTCATTTCAAAATTGGCGCTCCTACTAGCCACGAAGCTGAATTTTCATTCTAATAAACATATGAACGTTCGACAAACAAGCGAACTATATAATATTGGAATTATCGAACCTATGATGACATCATTGAATATAGTTAATATAGCAGTATCGAGTTTGCAAAGTGAGCGTGATAACACGGCGTGAAATTGATTATTCATCAAAATCATCAGTATCTTCATTTCGAATTTTCATTAGGTTGCATATTTCCTTTATGCGTTAGACGTTTAAAAGAACCTTTACTACGGAACATAATGAATTGTCGTCCGAATCCAACAACGATAACGACAGTGATGCTCTGCGTACAATTCAAACGAAGGAATGTCAGAATAATAAGAAGCGACGAACTGAAGTACCTCTTATCGAGTACTCTTCTGGTAGTCACCCACAGACTTTTGGAAATTTAAAAAGTCGAGCCTTCTCTGTCTTTTGGGAGGGACAACAAGTGCGCGGAAAAATATATATAAAAAACTGCACGACTTGTACCCCAGTACGATCCGTATTGCCCCAGAGGCAACTGTTCTGACTAGGAAATGACGACTTTCTTGCCATAGAATTTTATTGATACGCAAACATTTGAATCGATACAAAACAAATTACAGGCGCGATCGCTCAGTATCAGACAACGCCACTCCTACTCGAGGTCTAGCCTACGCCCCCTCGCGAATCACGTGACCCAAATCAACCAATCGCTAATTTTCGTTGCACTAACGTTGCACCTGAAGAGGCCCGATTTTCTGGGTTATCCCCATTAAAATCACTTTCAGTGATAATATATAATAATAGATTTCTCTTTCTCTGAGACGATGAAAACGCGGGGAGCAAGGGAGGGGGTGAAGGAGAATGAAAACGGGAGGGAGGAAGAAGGCGCGGAGATGAGAAGGGGACTGCTTAATTTAACGACGATGAATTCGTTGCCCTGGCGCGAATGTCCCGGCGAGCGGCGAAATAAAGTCGAGTTTCGTTCCGGCTTCGTAAACCGCCGCTGTCCCCCCGGACGTTTCCTTTATAATACATGGCGCGCCGTTCCGTTTCGTCTCGCCTGGTCTCGGCATACCGAACTATACCGAAAGTAAATCGCGACGCGTGTGGAACTGCCGCGACAGAGAGAGTCGCTCCTTGCTGTTTTGCTTTACGCAAGAACTGCTTATTCTTGAATTTACATTCCTTTGGATTGTTCGTTCTTCGCGAGCTTTGCACACACTTTGCTACGGTGATTCCTCTTTTGTTTGATCTCGTGAATCATGAGACGAGAGCCTCGCAAAAAGGAGAGCGACGTTTGAGGGCACTTTCGATAATTGAGGGGGCGAGCGTGCGAGTTATATCGCTATTGTTAGCATCGCGTAATTAAGGCGTGATGCGGTTAAGGGTTCGTGGCCGATCGATTGGGGCTGAGTGTCTAATTTGATAAACGCGGATGTAGCTTTTTGCCCATACGACGATCTTTCAAGCCACTCGTCCACCCGTACTTCTGAATCTTTCTTTTTTCTCCGAAGCGTACTTATTCTGCACAAACGTGTGTCTTGCTTTCAAATTCCGCGTAGATTAGATGTTTACATTTTTGGAACATTTAATATCTAAAGTACAATACTTTTTGGAATGTT
>KQ435724.1:451744-463636 GCA_001276565.1 Melipona quadrifasciata | reverse complement strand
CTTTCAGTGATAAAATGTACCAAAACTTCGAGTTGGCCAGCGTGTTTATTTTATTTTCCATAAAAAATTTAGTTCAACAAGTCAAGAGGTTAACCATTTACACTCTGAGTCTTCAGCGCAGTTTCTAATTAGCATCCGCTTGCAATTTAGTAGCAGACGGGTTGGAGGTTAATAAATCGACGGCGCGATTTCAGGAAACGGAATTCGTTACGGAGATAGTTGTTATTGCCCGGTTATAAAAGAGAATTGCCACTGTTCGGAACGCTCGGTGGCGCTCGAACGGTCAACGTTGTGTTTCACGACGTCGTTAAGCGCCCCGTGTATTCCTCCCGCCGTTTCGCAGGGAAATTACTTTCGAAGTGAGCTATTCCGTTCGGATTGGCGAAGAACGTTTAAAGAGATCGAGGAAGCGAGTCGCTCGATTCAAATCCAGCCCAGTTTCATCTTCCGACCGTGGAACGTAGAAATGACAGGAAATCTTGGAGGGAACGAGTTATTGCGAGACTCTCGCGAGTAATTGGCGTACGGTGTTTCGAAACTGCGAGACGACGATGGAAATCTTGCTGCTCGCGAAGATTCCCGCCGTAATGGAAAAACGGGAGGCGGACCTAATTCATTCGATATTCAACCGACGTAACGAGATATCGTGACGAAAACAACGGGAAGGAAAAGGAGCATCTCGACGTCTGGGAATTGCGCACAGAGAGATACGGGGTACCTTTCGTCATTATCGATTTCCACGATACGGTATCACTCGGGTTTCGCCGCGATAAATATCGAGCGAGATAACGCGACGGACGATCTTTTTTTTCTCATCGTTGTCGGTGGCGCGCCGCTGTATCGAGCCTCTCGCGTAAAGGGGTGGAAACGAGACTCGGAGGAACGCGGATGCCAGTGGTAGAAATTACAAGCTGGCTGGAACACGTTAGGGATGTTTGTCGTGCATTCACGTCGATTGGGTGATCAGCCAATCAGGCAATCAGCGGGATAATTCGACGCGTCGATCACGTCGACGGTTATTTCACCGTGCGTTACGTCGCGATGTGTAACCGTGAACGGGACGAGGGGGGGGAAGAGAGCGCCAACGGGGAAAAGGGAATAATTACGAATCCTTCGAGCTCCGTGGTTAACGAGCGCCAACGGCCAGAAACAAAACCTCGACTTTCTCCCGTGTCTTTATCTCGGACGAGAATGTAAACTCCAGAGAGCACGGCCGACGACCCGCTGCCGTGCAACACGACGCGGCGCGTTAAACGCTTGGATATATGCAGAGGAAGTCGACGGGTCGAGTTAAATTCTCATTTGTACAGCGAGATACGTGCCGCTCATTTTCGCCGCGGTTTCTTCCCTTTTCTCAAAGTTCATCCTTTGCGCGCGTAATCTAGACTCCGTTCTCCGCGACGTCTCGCTCGTGCAAACCAGCCCCGGCTTGGCCATTCAGCCGACAATCGTCGCAACTCGCGCGATAAACTCGCGCGCCGTTTCACCGAGCGGCTGAAACGTAAAAAACCGTGAAATTCGGATGTTTATTTGCCATTTTACGTTTCATTTCTGCGGTGGTGGATCACGTTCGCCAACGGGCCATTGACGGGCATCGAACGATTCTTTCGCCGGTTATACTCGGTTATTATCGGCGCCGCTGCATCACGGGCGTGAATAGTCGGACGGATGCACATGTCGATACATAAATCAAACGACGTTACGTGTATACATATATATATATATTCGCGATTACGATGATAATCTCACGAACGTCGATTTATGTGCATCCTCTTACCGAGGATTCGAACGACCCTGGCAACGTCCCCGCCTTTGCTCACCAAGACTTTCAATATTCGATACACGTGGACCTTATTTGAGGGCAAAGGATTCGCTTCTCTTCGCGAGGAGCGAAACCTTTGTGAAACCAGACTCGTTTGCTAATGACGAATATCGAATACCTGTCACGTTGTATAACGTTTACCCGCGATCTGTCCCGACAGCGGGGAAGTGTCGTTGGAAACACGTTTCCCGAAGGTCGAACGTTCTTCGTTACCTCGAAATCCTGACGAGACTTCCGCCCGAGGATCAGCGATTTCGAGCAGCGAGCTTCGCTTGCCCGTATATATTTCACGTCCGCTTCCGACGACGAATGACATATATATTACAGATATATAATAAGTATATTATATATCTGGCTGAACCTCGATAATGTTCTAAAGGGATTACGCGAAATTGCAGTTTTAGTCATTAGCCTCGCGAACTTTGCCGATCTATCTGCGCGCTTGACGCCGAAATTAAATTCTCACGGATCGTTGCTACGTCGTTATGTATTCGATATCCCAGCGACCGCGTGTCGTTAACCTTCTCGCTACTAAAAGGTGACTGGTCAACCAACGACCGACGCTCGTTGGGTCAGGGGAAAAGTAGGGTAAATTACGTATTAATAACGTATTTGGCTGTCTAACAAAAAATCGATTGGCAAGACAAAAATTTCGCGCAAGTTTGTTGAATCTCTTAATTGGACTTTACAAGAAAGGTGTGAGAAAGTGGCCAAACATTTTGGAAAACATCGTTTGGCTCATTTTCAGAAAATGAAATTTTCCGGAGCTGTGCAAATATGGGGGATAAAACCGAGCACTCGTTGAAAGACGTCCAAAGTGCAATGCAGTTGTGAAATTTTTATTTTTGTCAATTAAAAAATAGTAAATGTTACTTTTAAACAATTTTAAAGTTATTTTATTTGGTCTGTCTTATAGTTTAGGAACTTTTACCTTACAAAAATTTTGAATTACTTTAACAATATCTTAATTAATAGAAAATCACAAATAAAATATTCGTTGCCCTCTTCGAAGCTTGTACATATCACGTGTGACCCCATCTGCAACGCATTGTGCATTGCTCCACAGTGAAATACCCGCTTTTATTCCAAATGTATTAATTTACTAAACTTTAAATATTTATACCAAAAAAAATAAAACATCAAAATATTCCATAAGAACTATAGAACACAAATGGACTCCTAACTGTGGAAATACTAAAAAACAGTCACTTTGCAAAATATTGAAACTTTTCAGGTCGAAAATTTTAACTCCGTTCGCCGAAACACTACGACGTTGTTTGCTCTGAAACTTGTTACATAATATCGTAGGGTTTACCAGAGTCGAATGTTATGCCATAGTTCGGATACGCGTCGAAGCTTCTATTTTTCAAAATACAACCCGGTTTCACCCGCTACCCGATGACTGTAGTCAGCCGATATAGTCTGATGCTGTACTTGGTTCGTGACGCGGCAATTATTATTTTTTCGAAAGGAATTAACTGATACTTATGAGACATCTGCTTGCAAATTCTCTAAATTATACGCGAGGGACGTAAAAGATGTGAAAATGTAAAAATCTCCAATTTGACAAACTAATTTATATCGATAAATATAGTCTAGATATTAATTATTCCAAATATCTAATATTTAGATAATCTTCGACTTTTAAGCATCTAATTATTAATTACCCTACAAATTTACGAAAATGCGTAAATATCATCGATGGTGATGACATTAGACTATATTAATAATGAACTTAAAAGCGATGAGAGAAATACGCGGCCGCCAAAGTGTTAACTTTGACGTTAACTTTGCCGCGTCTAGGTTAGAATTGCTTCGTACCGGATTCGCAGAAAAGTTAATTAATTATTCACGGGACAATTATTCCCGAATCCGAATATTTGTAGAAGAACGAGCGCAACGGAGGAGATTTCGTAAAACTCGCGGGGCGAATTTGCAAGTACGTCGTGTTCCGCGCACGCAGGATCCTCCGTAGAGAGGTAGAGAGTGGAGATCGGTGGCTGCAGGAGGAGCAGCCGAGGGTACGTTTTCAACGGTGTTCCCGCTCCTCATCCACGGTTGGGATGGATCGATAGCTGGGGAGAGGGAGGAATCGAGAGGGTCCGAGAGAGTTTCGATGGGATACCGATGGAAGAAGAGTGACATTTTCGCAGTACGATTATCGGCTCGCCATTCAAAATTCGTGCGCGTATTCTCGCCGGCGCGCGGAGGGAAGCCGTCGGGGCGAACCCTCTTACTTAAAATTTAAGTAGGATTTAACTTGGAAATCCTGCCGCTTGATTGGGTGATTGACGGTATAAGTAGGGCTTAAAGTTTCGTCGGAGTCCTGACGGAGGTCAGAACCGGAGGAGCCGGAGGAGCCGGAGGGCGGCTGAAAACGAGGCGGGATCCTCCTGGTCCACCCCTCGCTCGCGAAGAGTTGCCGCGTGCGCGGATCGATTCGTCGGCGATATGCACGTGTAGGCGTGCTCCACTTTAATTACGCCGACAAAGTGGTCGAGAGTTTTGTTTGCGCTTTATTGTGCCGATGCCGCCGATCGGCCGCCAACTCCGGGAATAAGATTGACCGGAAATTAAGTTCGGATGCTCCGGTGACAAAGCGGATTTATCGCGGAGCAAAACTGACTCGCGTCCGCTTAATGACACTGGTTTACGCGATTTCGTTCAACTTCCGAAGTTCTCGTTCTTTCGCGAATAGCAAGCTCATGATATCACGATCCTTGAAATCTTGATGAAATATATTTATCTGTATGTCGTACAAAGCTCCGATTTTTCCCTCTTTTTTCTTCGATAATTCGAAAAAAAGGCTCGTTGCAAGAAAATGTCACGAGGGAAAGTTCGATCGGTAACAACTCCCGCGAATTGTTCGTGGACAACCACCACCGTGTCCCGAAAGTTCACTGTGGCGATTGCGATGGCGCACTGGGTGGCAGTGGAAAAACGTGGCTGTCGGCGATAAGCGACAATGCTCTCGTTAGCCTCGATTCTTCCCGCGAATTACGTCGTTACGACCGGGAAATTATGGAAAGCCGATTAATTTCACAATTATTGTTTTTTACTCTCGCGAGCGTTCATCCACCGCGGAACGAGAGGAACACCGCTGTTTACGAGTTTCCTCTCGCAAGGTCGGGGTGTTCCTCTTTAGTCGCACAACCGGTTTCTCTCGTGCGCGCGTCGCGGTCAACGATACAGATTTTTCTTTCTCCCCTCGCGATCTAAATGCGCGACCAGATTGTTTCCGAGGTCAGGAAATAATTAGCGAAAATTAGCAACCCCCCTAATGGAGGTGTAATGGCCAATAAATATGAAAGTGGTAGCGGCCGAGGGAAAAGCCAATGCTCGGTACGAATATCCAGCGGCGGACCATTCTCTCCGTTATGAATTTATCGTTTCGTTCTTAGGGAAGTTGGGGTGTTGCAGAGTTTTCGGTGTTTCGGTGTTTCGGCGTTCATGCACTATTACTTACCGCGTCGAGAGTTCATATATTTATCTTTAACCTTTAAGTGGATTATTGGGGTCGCTCCGTAACTCCCTTTAATATTTTAAATTGGTAATTGGTAGTGCTCGTCATTATTGTTTGAAGACTGTACGTTGTATTGTCAGTTTAGTGTAAATTAAATTAAACGTAAACTTCGACTGTTATAAAATTATGAAATTGAAAGTCTTCAATACAAACCTCGATGGACCGAAAAAGTTGCGAAGAACCTAAACGAGTAAAAGTTGACGCAGTTTGAGAGAAAAAAGCACAAAAATTCTATCAGAAAATTTAGAAAGCAATATGTTGAGACGTAAAGAGAGAACAAATTAACGTAATCAAGAACGACAAAGAAGAGCAGGAGATGGGCACTGTAAGGTTCAAGAACGTTTCTAATTTTTTGCAACCGGGCGAGAAAGCCTTTGACGGGTTTTTCTTTTCATTCTAACAAACTGTTATTGCGTTCCTCGAAGGAACTTTCAACTGTACGGTACGTTCCACTGTATCTACCTGAAACAAATCAGGCTAGAATTTTCCATTTTCTCGTTTCGAGAAGCCCGATCCAAGTGTGAAACGTTTCTCGCAACGACAACGAGATGCTTCGATGGGAAAAGAATATTCATGTTGGAAGTGTGTGAGAGAGAGAGAGAGACGCGAGAATTTCGGCGTTGTTAATAAAACAACCGGTGATACTGCACCTTTCCCTGTCGAGACGCGATGTCCTTTGAGAGAGAAGATTTCGGGTGAAGAGCCGCGTCCATCGGACTGCTTTGCAATTTAGAGGAGGTTTGAGCGCAGTGATTTTCATACGGCTGCCTCGAGTAATTTGACGGGGAAGCTTTGAGATGGCCGGACTGTTCAAAGAACCGCTTCGCTCCCGGAGACCCGAGCGAAGATGCGGAAAGACGCGCGGAGTGTGCGGCTTGGAAAGCGCTCGCTCTCTGCGCGCGCCAGGGTAGTTGCTGGTAGGCTCGATGTGGCGTCGGGCGGGCGAGAGGGGTAGAGGGGGGAGTGGAGGGCGGCAGACGGCTCGTTGAATCCGGAATATGCATATGCAAATTATTTTTCATCCACGAGTCGAACCTCCGCGCTCGAGTGTTTTCAGCAAACACTCGCGCAACTAAAGCCGAGTCGGCCGGAGTTGCGTCTTTGGATTAACTTTCTTTTTCCTTTCTTTTTCACTCTCCGTGCATCTCCGCGTCGTTAATTGGATCGCGACAGGACGAAACTCAAGGAGAAAAAAACCGCGTGCACGTATATGCATCCCCCTCTTTAGTTTGACTGTAGCGAGGTTGAATCGATCATGCTTGCGGAGTATCCGTCGGGAGCGTTTGCTGAATTTGACTTGAATATCGAGAGAATCGTTGGCAATCGGAGAAACAAAGAAACGAATTAACACTTTTGATACTTTATCTTTGGTTTCTTTGGCCTCGAACAACTAGGACGCGAATGCCACTTTATTGGAATCAAATCTCGCCGTGCAACGACGAATGATGTAACGAATCGGTGGGAAGAAATCGTCCGAGTTAGGAAGGTAAGGTTGTTGGAAGGACGAATGGACTTTGGGGTCGTGAGAAGGAAAGACTTTGCGTTTCGTCTCAGAGTCACTGCCTAGACTCATCAGTGGGGCTGATGGCAGCGACGCCTTTACCCCAGACGCTTGTTGTTGCAACTACCCGCTAGGTTGGTCCCGATCACCCATCCTGCTTGCTTAACGTCGGAGATCGGTAGGACCTCGACGTTAGGCGCGCAGCCACTTGCGGCTTGTGCTAATCAGTGTTCGAAACTCGTAGTTGAGGAATCCTAGGCCACTACAAAATCATACTTTAACGCGTTTTATAGTACCAACGGTTTATAAAATTGTTCAACAATATAACTTTGTACGAAATATTTCAAAACACCTTTTTTTTCAATTTGCTATTCGTCACAGATGAGTTTGATTTTTTCCCAGAGTAGCACACGCGTTTGCTAGATATTGATGCGGTAGATTGAAAAAGGAACAGTATTCGTGTAATGGACGACTACAGTTAGTATCGAAAGGGTTAGGAATACTGTTTCAAGGCAGAGGAATAATCGGTTGCTCGTTGCAAAAATCATCCTCTCCCGTAACGATGCTCAAAGCGATAAACATCGGGATCAAGCGTCTCGTAAACGAAGAAATAGAAAGAGACGGAGAATCCTGGAATTAATAGTTTCGCGAACGAGCTTCCCGTCGCTTTTCGAGCCACGATATCGGACTCTCCGTCGCGGAATAAGCATCCACGAGCATGCTTCCGTATCGACGCGCCACGCGTCCCACCACACACAGACACTCGCCAGCGAATTTCCCTTTATTTATTGTTTTCCAGCATTTTGTTCCGCTGTTGCGAGAGTCGAGAGCGTAAAGGCAATCCTCTTTCCTCCGGCGTTGTCTCTCGGCAAACCGGTCGTGAGAGTAAATTGCGGCGGTGCCTAAACCTTCCGGGCTACTATCACCGTCCGAAGGTATTAAGCGAAGTGGCCTTTCGGTCGACGCGATAATGCTCCACCCTCTTCCAACGAGACGTCGCCTTACTTTTATTAAGACACTTTTTTTTTTTTTTTAATTTCTCACCCGGAACCTCAGTCTCCACCGAGATTTTCCTTCCCTCTAATCGGCGTAATGGCCGATTGTTGTTGTTGCTCGAAACGTTAAGAGGCGACTGGCGAACTTACCACGAAAAGGAGTGGCACAGTTCGAGAAGGATTTGTACAGTCTTTTTCTTGCTCAAATGTTTAAAAATTGCATCAATTTATTAATCGATCAAAGTGGAAATTAAACTCTTAGTTTCTCTTTGTACACTACAAACTGTTAATACATAATTTGCACCCGAAATGAACCCTTTTGCAGATTGTATTCATCCATTTGCATTGTGTAAATGAAACCTTTTGCAGATCGTATCCGTTTCTCTACAAATTTGTCCCCTCAATAGCGATCGCGATAGAGATAAAATTCGACGTAGAATTATTATTCCGAGATGAAAATTTTATTTTAGTACGTAATAACACTCACTTTATTTCTATTGCAAATTTGTTCTTTCGAGCCATCGTAACAGAAATAAAATACGACGTAGAGTTATTATTATTCCGGAATAAAAATTTTATTGCACGTACGTAATAATATTTAAACAAGATAACACGAAACGACACAGAATTAACATAAAATACTCGTTTGATGCTAAAAGCATTTATGCACGCCTATGTATAAATTCGCCTGTTTCGTTGCGCGGTAGTGGGTCTATATACACGTTCGTACAATAATTGCGACAATCTGCAGGTGATGATATGTAGTTTCAACAGAATGATTAATAACATCCACCAGTCAAAATATACATTTCTCGCGCAGAGTTTAATTTTTGAAAAAAACATCTTCAATAGGGAGTTCATCGTTAAGTAGTGCGAGAGTGGTAGAAATAACAAATTGCGCCTTGTCTGACCAACAACATCACGCACTTTCTGAGTTTTGCAGGGGCTCGCGTTTCACGCGTTAGCTCGCACGACCGCACGAGCAATTACGAACAAAATCACAAAGGGAAAAAAAGGAAAACGAAACAAAAGTTTGCTTTATATTTTATATTCTATATTTAATTGCTTCGTTCTTATATTTTATATTTCACCGCAGAACACGTTGCCTCACTTTTGAGTCATCCGAAAGGTGAATTTGTTTTGCGAACATGATCCGCGAAGGGCTTAATTACCGAAGTGGGAAACCCGTAGTGCACAACACTATGTGCGAATTAATTGGGAAGAAATTGCAAACGAAGCAAGTTGGTTCTTAATGAGTTAAGCTTCTGAAAGCATTGGAAACACTTTGTACAATTTCCGGGAAGGTCTCGTGTTTTTCAGGCGAGCAAGATTCCGAAGCGACAAGCGAGAGATAGAGAGAGAGAGAGAGAGAGAGAGAGAGTTCGATTCGCGCGCAAAGGAAAATCTTGGCATCGGCACGTTTACTTGCAAATTACGCACTAATTGACCCCGTCGTTTCCTCGGCTGGTTGGAACCGGCGCTGCGGCTCTCTCGCGTTGCGCGTATCGACGCTTAATTGTGCAGCGGCCAAGCTCATTTATCGACGCGACCGAAATGACTACGAGTGGCTCTCGAAGATCCCGGATCGCGACACGAACGAAACGAAATAATTGGACATCGTCGGTGTCGCCCCGTTGTTTTGCGATTACAGTCGCTGTTTAGAGATGATCGTGGCGAATCGCGAATGCCGCGGAGTATCCTCGAGACCGTAAGAACGCCGCCGATGGGGGATGAAAATAATAGTGTCGTTCGCGTCGTCAGTTGGGTTAACGAACCGGCTCGATAATTGCTCGCGTTTTTGCTTCTCCTTAATCCTCTTTATTCAATTCCGCCTGTGCACGGGGTGTCCTGTAACTGGCGAGTCGGGAAGAAAGAACAACAGGTTTTTTCGTTGGAACCTTCGTTCTCGAGAACGTCTGAAAGTTTTGAAAATGTCATCAGAGTTTATTAGTACTTACATTTGAAATCAGCTAATTCCACGCGCGAGAGTAAGTGCAACGTCTTTCGAGGAAATCACCAAGTGCGCGCGTGTGCCAAGGCAATTTTTAACGAAACACAGTTAGAACCCATTTTCTTGAAAATGAAAATTCTCACGTCAAGCGAGAAAATGTCATTTTATTTAATTAAGCCGCAGAACTTGTTGGAACTCCTCTTTTCAACGTGTTTAGAGGAAACTACGATCCTGCGCGCGTTTAATATCGAAGAGGGAGCGTGGAGGAAGGTGGGGGTTTCGAGGGATTTTTCGGAGGAGTCGTGACGTGCGCCCCGGCAACGTCAAACCGCGCGGCCATTTCATTCTTCTTCGGGAAGCCGATAATCGGCCACTGTCCGAATTGACGCGGGCAAAAAGTAGATGCGGTCGGCTTTGTTCTGGCCTGCGGCGACGCCGCCGTCCCCTCCCCACCTCGACGATCGGTGATTGGTAGTTCAGAAGGGTTGATGCAGCACCGGGGGATTTTTCAAACGTCCTGCCTCGGCTCTCCCTCTCGCTTTTTGCTCCCGCCAGCTGAAACTTTCCTTCTGTTTGCTCTTGTTTGATAGCCGCTTGCTCGACTAGTATTTGAGTCTCGAGACCGAACACCCCCGAGTCTTTGTCACCTCCGCGAGCAAGCCGCTGATCATTGATAAAGTAATTCTGAGTACTTGTTGACACTTTGCACTCGACTGTCCCTTCTGAGGGGACTTGAATCTAGCCAACAACTCGGACTTTCTCTTTTTACAGTTATAATGATGTATTTGGTGTTGTATGATGCTGTAGGAAGCTATAACGACGACGTTAAGAAAAAGAAAAGAACTGAGAGAAGAATTGACATTCGGTAATTCACATAATTTGGAATAATTTACATAAACCAAGGCTTCTTACGAAAGCTTAAAACATGACGGGGGATATTGTTTCTCCAGAGACATTCTTGATTGTGCACACGTTCCCATTTTCAAATGTAATCTGACGATTGAGGGGATCGTTACGATAAGTGGACAGCTCTATTTTCGAGTCATTTTGACAAATTAACGAAAAGGCAGATAATACGGGTCCCCCGCGTAAATTAGAAATTACACGAATTAATATTCTACGTATCTTCACGCGTAGATGAGGAACAAAGACCTCTAGCAGTTGCCAGTTGCGTGTGTTTCTATTTTCAAACGTTGCATTCGCCTATCTTGCATCTTCGATTTTACTAAAATCGCTCGAAATGTAACGTAATCTGACGAGAAACAAAGGATCTCCAGTTGTCCAACTCCGAAGAACGCGAGTGACTCGGCATCGCAAAGGGTATCGACTGGACAAGCGACGGTGGTGGTGAAAACCGTCGAATTCTCGTTAACGTCGCCGCGTCCGTAAACCACCGATCGACGTGCGTGTTACACACCGTAATTATCGGCGACACCAGGCTTCCGGAACCCGGTGGCAAATGGAACCGGCACGAAATTAGTCACCGCAATCATATAGCCGGTCAGCCCCCGCTTCGTGCAAATATTTTACCGATAATCGGCTGTCCCGCGGATCGCCGGCACGGATATTCAAAAATTTCCTCTGATTGGATCCCGCCTCGCAATTATCTCGAATTCGCTGCTAATTACCTCTGGCCAAACCTGATCCGATTTATCCGCGCCAGTCCGTCCAGCCGGTTCGCCTTTCTCTCTGATTCGGATAGATGAGATCCGGCACACCGGTGCGCGTCAACGTGCTCAGAAACGCGGCCGAATGATCGATGTCCGATCGAGGCCAGTAGAAGGAGATTACTCCAGAAACAAAAAGAAATATCGATTAGGACATCAGCATAATCACTTAAAGTCTTGTAACACGTTTCATTATAGCGATCATTATATAAAAGTTTATGTATTAGATGTGTAATATAGAATATTGAAAAAACTGCACGACTCGTACCCCAGTACGATTCGCCTCACTGAAAGGCCCAGAAGTAACTCTTCTGACTAGGAAACGAAGACGACCTTCTGCCATAAAATTTTATTGATACGCAAACATTTGAATCGATACAAAACAAATTACAGGCGCGATCGCTCAGTACCAGACAACGCCACTCCTACTCGA
>KQ435724.1:438175-451525 GCA_001276565.1 Melipona quadrifasciata | reverse complement strand
AGATTCGACAAGGTACAAAAAGGAGTTCTACAAAGAGTGTCTTTCCATAGCTCAACCGATTGCGGGCTGTCTTTATCGATTCTTAGGCTTTTTCTGCAGACTGTTGTCTCGAAAGTTTCTCTCAGAAAAGGCAGATAATTTTGGTCGTGATACCAAATACCTCGATCCCCAATCAGAGTGTTCCATCCCGCGAATACGGAAGGAAATTTCGTCTCGCGACAATTAGCGCGAGCTCTTTCAGATCGAAATTACGCGGTTCGCTCTCGGTTACGTAATCACGAGAGACCACGCCCCGTGTCCGACAATCTCCGCGACTCGGGTCGTGCTCGACGATACGATCCCGCGCACGAAAGGAAGAAAATTCCAAGGGGAAACTTCGCGACGAAAAGTTCCCAACGAAACGAAGGAAACGATCATTTTCGCTTCCGGAGAACCACCAGCGGCGGAGGGGGAGGCGCGTCAACTTCGACGCGCGCACATTTTCGCGAACGTTCGCATCACCTGTTCGTCAAGCGTGAAATTTTCATTCCGATCGAGTTTCCCAATCGGATTATGCAGATGTACGAGATCGTGCGTTGGCGCGAAAAAAGAAACAAACAAAAGAAAAAAAAAAGAAAGAACGAGGAAGAGATTTTTGTGGATCAAAGCGGCACAATTAAACTCTCCTCTCTTCGGGTACGTTTTTGTTTAAATTAACGATCATTAGCAGTCGCGCGCGAGTAATTAACGGATCCGCGGAGTTACTGGGCGGCAAGAGCAAAAATGCGGTAATTACCGCTATCTACGAAATATAATGATAAAACCGTGATGGCCGACCTCGTTAATATTCGTCGACGTTCCCGCGGATTTCATTGGCAAGCAATAATCATCGTGGAACACGGTGGTTTCGCAACAGCCTGCGGATGAATCGATGAAAACGCCTCCGCCCTTACGCCGCCAGAGAGAGAGAGAGAGAGAGAGAGAGAGAGAGAGAGAGAACAAACGACGTTCTAATACTCTCGGCAAGAGATCGTTCGCGGCTTTTGACACACCGGCGGAAACCGTAAACACGCCCGTGTGCGTCAACACGTCCCGCTCGTTCTCCTTGATAGTTTTTTAAAAAAAAAAAAAAAAAAAAAAAAAAAAATAGAAAAAAAAAGGAAAAATGGAGGAAAAAGGTTCACTGCCCGACGCGCGATTGCTTTCGCGAAAAAGCTCGCGTATTTTGATGTAAACTTCCATTTGGTTTGCAACGTCGGAATATAAAGTTTTTCATATCGTCAAAGCGGAAGCGGGGCAAGTAACGTCTATGCAGAGGGAGAGAAAGTCGGGGACGCGGTGAACAGAGCTGGAGAATTTCGGGGAATCGAACGGACAGACGTAATCCTGTTCCGTTCGTACCAACGTCCAGCTATTTTGCACCGAGCCACCGATCCGCCCGACTTATCGGCTGCGCTCGATCCCGATAAGGGCAGCAGAAAGTTATCAGACGAAATTGATGGAATTCGAATACACTTACGTTATTCGAACCGTCGTGCGTTCCTCCTTTATACACCATAGTCGTCGTCGTCGTCGTCGTCGTCGTCGTTAAAGTGTTTTTCTTTCGTTGCTTCCTTTTTACAACTCCTATTACACCCCTGCGCGTTTATCGCTATCGTTAAACTAGTTCGCGAGATTAAAGGTCGGATTTCCAGGAACATACATTCTAGACCAGTCGAGACACCGACGCTTGTAGGAAATTCTGTCTTTAGAGCCACATGATGCAACGTGTATTAACGTGTATTAACCCTTTGGCTTGGCAATGTTCTTCTCAGTCTTCAGTAAACGTTAGTTAAGAACTAGCGTTAGCTCATATCGTGTAATTTGTATTTATTAATCCTCAGTGTAAAGAATGAAAATTGAAAATTCAAATTCACGTTCCACGTGATTACTTGTTAATTTCGAATCGAGACCATAATTTCACTCGAGGGTAACACTCGGAGGGTTAAAATATCCATAGTTGCTTAATTCTTCGAGAGACGATGCTTGAGGCTGAGGATTCAGACTTTTTGATCATTCTTTTAATGGTCTAAAGTCTAAATTATATTACCAATAACCATTAGGTAATTAACAATAAACTTTGTAGCTTTGAATGGTCATGTGAGTTTGTTCATTTCTAAATTTTCTCGAACTCAAATTGAAAGAATTCAGCTCAAGTAGAAAATTGTTTCTTTCACGTATTTTTGTAATTATCACTCTCCTTTGGATATTCTGTACAGTTTCTTATATCTTTGCACATTATCACTGAAAGTGACTTTAGTGGGGGTAACCCAGAAAATCGGGCCTCTTCAGGTGCAACGCTGATGCAACGAAAATTAGCGATTGGTTGATTTGGGTCACGTGATTCGCGAGGGGGCGTGGGGTAGACCTCGAGTAGGAGTGGCGATCGCATCTGTAATTTGTTTTCTATCGATTCAAATGTTTGCATATCGATAAAATTTTATGGCGAAAAAGTCGTCTTCATTTCTTAGTCAGAACAGTTACTTCTGGGCTTTTCAGCGAGACGAATCGTATTGGGGTCGTGCAATTTTTTGACATTCTGTCTGCATCTTTGCGCCTTCAAATTTTCCACAAACGCACGAAAATCCGCAGATTTTAACAGATTTTAACAAAATTTAGTATCATGCCATTGAAATAACTTCGAGTAGGGAGTTCTCACGCTTCAAGCTGCATGTCCTGGTGTGAACTCACAGTCAGTCTAAATTTCGCGAGGCGCTCGAGATCGTTCGGTAATCGACGATCAAACGCAAAAGAACCAACCGAGGGCTTCGTCTCGAGACGAAGGCTGATCGATACATCGCCCCACCTCGTCTCGCCACGGACGAATTCCAACTTCGAACTCTGTTCAAATCCGAGGTTCGTCGAACCTCGGCCAATAATTATTCAATCAGATTCCTGACAAACCGCGACGCGATGCGGCGCTCGGAAGAACATCGCGCTCGGAAACATCGTCGGAGCACGACGCAGCCGAGGGATTCCATTTGCAATCGGCGGTTGAGATAGTTGAGAAGCGTCGAACGACGAGCGAGATAACCCGAGAAATGGAGAGTCGAACCCGAATATCGAGCGGAACAGTCGGTGTTTATCAATTCGGAATATTCCGAATCGGGTTTGTTGTTCTCCATCGATGACGCAATGCGCCAGAGATCGATTGTCCCCCGCTGTTCCCCAGCGAGTTTCTCAGTCTCGGTGACACAGGGGGCGCGTTTCTTTCGGCCCGAGAAAACGTTATTCGAGTTTGGGAACTTTGTCGTTCGGAGGGAACTGGAGACGTTCGAGATGCAACTTTGACAATTTCGCGAATGTCACGGCGGTAAGAGAATATTACTCCAAAGAAAAATAATATTGATTAACACATCGTCGACCGGCAATTTTATACAGAATATATCACGTTATACGAATTTAAATGAATTAAATATATTATATTTTATACTTTAAATGAATTAAGTATATTTCTTTGTGCGATAAACTGTATAGCGATCACCTACATACGCAATGGTACACGACAGATTTTGCAAGTATATTTGGTTTCACTGCGATTTCCTTCTGAAGATCGTACTCTACACGTTGGATTTTTTTTCATACCAATAATTAACATGGTCGTTTATAGTTGTTCTGAGAGCCTAAAAGGTGAAACAGTGATGGAAATTTTTCTAACATTATCTAAAATTGCGATAAGAACGTATTTGTCAGTAAAAGTAATTTTTCTTTTAACACGACGAAGAAAGATTTCACAATACCCTGTATTATCCCGAGTGTCAAACATCAAAATAGTGCAAAACCGATATTAAAGAAATATACAATCAACAAAATTTCGTGCTAAATTTATAAACATTTAAACAGGATGATTATTTCCGATGCTATATCATTCTATTTGAAGTGATGCTTCACACGTTGTTTCGTAAATAAATTGGTAAACGATACAAAAAATGTTTTCGAGAGAAAAAAGTTAGATTTCATGCTTAAGAAACTCTTTTGCCATTTTTTTTTTTTTTTTTTTAAGAGAACCATCAGGTTCTTTGAAAAGTTTCATCTTCTTCTTGGCGAGCAGAGTGCGATGCGAACGAAAGAAATGTTGACCTTGAAATTCTTTGCACGCTTCTCCACGAAATGAAAGGTGTGAAATTCGTCTCTGACAGCCACGGCCAAACATTTCCTTCTCCCCCCCCTGTGCCGCGTGTAATCTCGCGATAACAAAGTTACATGAAATTGGGTCGCGTGCGGTATAATTGCTGCAATTGTTTACGAGTATCAAGTATCGATTCGATATAGCGAGGAATTAATTAGAAAAGAAAGCAATGGAGAATCGATTAAGCCGGCGTGAGCTGAGAGAGCCTCGCGTGAGCTGAGAGAGCTTCGCTTCGGCGCGATAGTGATCGGGGTGCGGGAAACAGAGAAACAGAGCAAATGGAATAACAATTTCCTTCGTTTCGCGACGTGTGAATTTGTTTGGATAAGCTGTATCTTGCTTCGAGGAGAGGCTCCGTCGCCGGATATTCGCGCGAGCTGTATCAAATTGTTTTTCAAAGAGAGCGAGAAAGAGAGAGAGAGAGAGAGAGAGAGGGAAAGGAGAAATTTCAGAAATTGCTTTTCGCCTGGCGCGCCACGCGTAAATTCGCGTCGTTTCGCAAAATCGCTTTATATTAACTGTTGCTCGGGTGAATTGCGTTTTTCGCGTCGTAATTTTGTTTTCTTTCGCGCCTCGAGACGTGCGCTCGCAGGCGAGCGTGTATATCGGCAGTCGCGACACGTATACACGTATACACGTATATATGTACGTACGTACGTATGTATGTATGTACGATGGAGAATTTACGCCGGGGAATAAATAAAGTTGGCGGTATACGCGCGACTATAATTTCCATCGAACTGCCGCGGTTGATTGTTCGAAAGTAACTCAACAAACAATGGAACGAGCGCGTTTTGAAATTATCGCGTAGCAGTACGTAGCCGGGTAATAGGAGGAAACCGGGGCACCCCGGTGGAAGGGTGGCTTCGAAGGGTTTCGAATTTATTATTGATCGACTATCGGGTGTCAGCGTTTGACCAATATTTGCACGAAATCTAGTAAACATTGATTAATCACTGCAACATTCTGACCAATAATTAAACATTAGCCTCGCTTATTGGACAGCAGGGACGTAGTAATTATTTTTACAGCGCCCGAATTCGCTTCTCGGCACACCGGGTAATAAACCGATGAAATATCAACCTATCTGACGCTCCATCTCTCCGCGATACTCTCTAGTAATTGCCGAAAAAGTTATTAATTCCCGGCCGTCGAGCAGTAACAAATTGCTCGAGCCTTCGATCGTTTCAATTTCTTTCTTTTCTTTTCTTTTTCTCATTTTTCTCGATCTTAACAAACAATCGACGGCGATGGCGAAAATAAAATTATCCTTCGACGGGTACCGACAACAATCTCTCGCCATCGTGGCAGACATTAAACTGTCTCGAAGCTCCGGGCGGGAAGCCCGGCGCAGCTATTGGACGCACGACACCGCGCATTATTGAACCCATCCACGAAGAGTAATGTCTCGTACGAGCTATCGATACACGTCTTTCCCGCGACTTAAAGGAGCCTCGAAGTGGACCGCAAAGCCGATTACTCGCGCCATCCATAACCGTCTCGGCGGTTACAGCAACCGGTCCTGCCATCAGGACGCGATGTTCCATTGTGCGTATTATTTAATCGTCTCGCTTGATTTACCTCTTGCAATTAATTAAGCTCTCTGTCCAACGCGACGATCGAGCGACGCGTCGCGCGGTTAACTCTTTGCAGTCGAGGTACTGTCCTTTTCCGAGGGAACATGGTACCTAAATCTAGCCAACAGATCGAACCTTTTCTTTTCTATAATTTCCTGATAATTATTACGAACGGTATTTCATTCGGTGTTGTACGATAACAACGACGTTAGAAGAAGAACAAAAGAATTTCAGGAGAAAAAGTTTCTTCCAAGTCAATCGATACTCACTGGAATAATTCACATAAACTGGACTTTCTGTTGCTCCTTGGCGGAGGATATTATTATTTTCCCAGAGATTGAAACTATGTAAACCGTGTCTTGCAGTTGGGCGGCATCTTTTTCCTTTTCTCTTTACAGTTCTCGACGAGTTCTTTCGAAATTCTCGGAAATCTGCGAGGAATTTATCGGGAAACTCGAAATTCTCAGGAATCTTGAAATTCTTGGGAAACCTGAAGTGCTTGGGGAACCTAAAATTCTCAAGGGATCCGAAATTCTCGGGGAACCTGGGATTCTTGAGAATTTGGAAATTTGGGAAATTTTGGAAATTTGAGAGTTTTGGGAAATCTCAAACCTTCTTAGGGGAATCTGAAGTTCTTAGGAATCTTGAAACCTAAAATTCTTGGAGAACTCAAAATTCTCAAGTCACCCAAAATTCTCAGGGAACCTGCAATTTTTATAAATTTTGAAGTTTGGAAATTTGAAATTCTCGAGGAATCTGAAATTGTCGGGGAACCTAAAATCCTCGGTAAGCTAATTTTTATACAACGTGAAGTTTTTGACGTTAAGACTTTCCTCTGTGTAATCACAAAATTATAATATTAAAATAATAATATACAAAATAATAATATTTTACATATTATACAATCATAAATTATCCTTGTTGTTACAAAGTTATAATCGGAAATCGTCGCAAAAAGATGATCGTGGACAAAGATTCAGTTCATCCCTACGTATCTTCTAGCTTTTGGCCAGTCATATATATCGGTCGAATACCCAACTGTATCGTGTCGCAACGTTTTATCACTGAAAGTGATTTTAGGGGGTAACCCAGGAAATCGGGCTTCTTCAGGTGCAACGCTAATGCAACGAAAATTAGCGATTGGTTGATTTGGGAGGGGGCGTGGCGTAGACCTCGAGTAGGAGTGACGTTGTCTGGGACTGAGCGATCGCGCCTTTAATTTGTTTCGTATCGATTCAAACGTTTGCGTATCAATAAAATTTTATGGCAAAAAGGTTGTCTTCATTTCCTAGTCAGTTCTGAGTCTTTCAGTGAGATGAATCGTACTGGGGTATAAGTCGCAGTTGTTTTAGGAAGATCCTCGATCTACAACGTCTGTTAATCCCTCGAGCGTTTGAGAAACTGTAACGAGGCAACTTTGAAAAGTTCGTGGATTTTCCCACTGGTAAATACGGACTTTCAGCATTTTTATGTTCCATCCAGATATGGAAATCGTTGTAGCGTTGCCGGCTGAATTGTCGATTTCTCTCTGTCTGTCTTTCGCGGTATCGCCGCGTCGATCTCTTTAACAACGGACGGTGCGAATCGTAAAATGCTCTCTGACATCAAGATGAACTTCTTAAGCCGTCTTTAACTCTCCGTCTTCGTTTCGTAAAATCGAAACATCTTGGCGAAAGATCCTGGGATGACTGGGAGAATTATTAATTATCTTTCGCGACGATTGATAGTCAATGCAATATTGACAAAATGTCGACACTTTTCATTAAGCTATTCCGTAATTTATCGAAAATTCTCGCTCCTTTTTCCTTTTCTCTTGCTTAAATGCATGAAAATTTCTAAATTTTTCATAACTTCGGGCTCGTATACAATGCAAAATATTTCAGATAGATTGCTTATTAGCAAATTATAATTAGTAAGTGTTACTTATCATTCTCGACCATCGACTGTTCCATCGATAGCGCGAAAGTCGCAAAACGAGTCGTTAGCAGATGACAAAATAGTCGACTTGCAAGAAATACTTTCGCGACTGGAACGTCAATCTCGAAATAATGGACCCGCGGTCGTGACTGATGGCGCGTTTCGAGTCGAGTCTCGTTGTGTTCTTTTCTTCCTTTTTGTTTCTCTTTTTCCTCGCCCATGAATTCGCGCGGCTTTCCTTTTCCTTTCGGACGATTTCGAAAATCGCGAAATCTCGTTGGCGGAGATTAATCTCGCAGAGAAGGAAAGATGGCGTCTTGGCAATGCAATTGTTATATAATTGCAATTATTATTGCAATTAATTCTTTGCTTGAAGCAGCGAAGAAACTCTCTAAACAAATGTTGGCGGGTCGAATATTAATAATTATGAGCCGGGAATGCGAATATTTATTCAGATTCTCGTACTTTGTTCCGATGCTGAGAGCGTTGGTGTAATTTCTTCTTTCTCTTTATTACAACGTTATTGTTTAGTTAAACGAAACAAATTTCCATTTGGAGTTTAGTTTCGTTCGTGAAAGGTATAAAAACGCACGAGTGCTCGCAGCGTAGGTATTACTAAAGTCAAGAAAAAAAAAGAAAATATTAAATTTGGTTCAAGTTGTCGGGAGTAAATGATAAAATTGATATAATTTCGTTGCGTTGGATACAATTGGGTTGCTTTGACTGTTGGTAAATTAATTAATTAATTAATCAATTAATTACCGTGAAACACGTCGAACGTGTTTTTTCCTCTCGTATATTCGCAAGCACGTACACTTTCGCCGATGCAACGCGTCAAATAGTCCGAATAGTTTTGAGTTTGTTCCGTTCGAACGTAATCGTTGTTACACCGGCGGGGGTTGTTAAAACATGTTGGTAATAGCATTTGCACTGATAGCTTTCGTTGCGAATATTTCGAGTTTAACGAGTGCTTTTCGATTACGTTGTGATCGAATAAAGGAGGTCGAGTCAAAAATCCGCCCGGATATGAAAAGCAATTACGCTTGCGCCGATAATAAAACGAACACGTCGCGAGCATCGGCGAACGAGTCAAAAATTTAGCGGGCGCACGGGGCAATTACTACCAATTATGCAACGGCGGAGTGTTTGCGTCACAAGTTTCGCAAAAATTGGTGAAAATTGGCGGGATTGATGCGACTGCTTTGTCGAAAACGCCGGCCAAAAGTTCGGATACACACGCACCGTGTTTCGCGCGTGAAATTTACAAATTTTCCAATATCAGCGTCAAATATTTTAGCGAATGCACCGCGTACAAAAAACAAACACGTTTGTTATTGTTAGTATAGCTAAAATATACGCAGGAATTGATATATATCACAAGTTTAAACGAAATTTTGCACGCTTTGTCCATGGAATTCGAATTTTTCTAACAACGAAAGCGGCTTTTTCTCTTTAATTTTATACTATCTATAAATGTACTATAAATATACTATAAATAAAACTATGAATATATATATATATACTATAAACACTGTACTATAAATATATTAAGTATTTATTTACTAAAAAATCCAGCGGATCCGCGGCGCAAAAATCAGACGTGACAGAAGACGCGTTGGAAGACAATTTTTGCCGTGTTTCACGACCCCTTCGTTCGCGAGGTTGACGTAAATTCGTAAAGCGAGAAGACGCGGACAGAGTATGTTCCGCGAACGTGTTACTTCAACGTGTCTCTCACTCGCCATAACGCGGTCGTGGTTGCTGAGATAAGTCGCGGGATAACGATAGCCCGGCGGACTGTGGCAAATGCAGGAAAAGCGGTCTTAGCTGAGATCCCGCGGGAGTCTACCCTCCAAGATCCCCTGCTGCCGGTCGTCCCGAGAACGAACCCGATTCTTCGCCGTGGTTGCTTGAACTTGGCCCAATCTGGTGCTCGCCCAATTTCCGCCAGCAGGAAGGAAGGACGCGCTCTCCCCAGCGACCTTCCCGCCTCGTGTTCCACGATTTTCGTTCCATTTGTTGCGATGCCCTGTTCGATTCTCTCATCTTCGTTTCCCTAATTCACTCGCGCGTAAAGCTCCTCGAATTATTACTCGACTTGACTCGAGAGAGAGAGAGAGAGAGAGAGAGAGAGGGAGAGAGAGGGTTCTCGAAGGATCGAGAAAAAGTCTCTCTTCGGAGACTGAAGTCGGTCTTAGGAAGTTTTAAGGACTTGCGGAGTTGGAAGTACGTTGTAAGAAGGAAAATAGCGTTTCCACGGAGGAGGAGCGTTACGCGGGTCTTCAGGGTATCTGGAAAGTTTGTCGCTACCGCGATTTGGGTTATTTGTCGCGTATCGCTCCGCTTTTCCGGGAGCTTCCGTGTCATCGAACTACCGTTGCCGTTCGTTCCCCGATAGAACGGGAAATTACAAGTTCTTCGGCGATTCGACGCTCGAATCAGGCTGGTTTGCGCCACTTGGCAGCGAACTCGGGGTCTCGTCCCGTGTCGCGTTTAGTTTCCCTGTCGCGCACGAAGAGATATGGGTCGAAGCATAATTGCGCGTGATTTACGAAAGCAATTTCCCCGACGCGCGTTTTTAAATACGCGTTTTCCCCGCGCGTCTTTCGGCGAATCGGTTCCGGGTCACACGCCGCGACGAGCAAAACTCGCGTGCGCATATGAATTTTTGGTACTAATAATATTTTATCGGGCGTTTGCACGCGGAATACGAAAGCAAAGCGAAACTCGTGCCGTTTTTCAGGCTTCAGTGTTTTCCCGCTTTACAAAAAGAATTTTATGACCTTGTTATCGTCGCTGTTCCGGCAAATGTACATTTCACCGTAATTAATTCAAGCGAAAAATTGTCGATGGTTTAAACTGTTGCAATTTTGTTAAAAAAAAAATCATATTACGACAATCTATTTGGTCTCTCTTTAAAGGGTAAAGTTTCTGCTTTCACTGCCCTCAATTCGTTTCTTACCAAGATATTTCAACACCGTCGTGGCAAATGGAAAGGCGTTCCTTTCTTTGAGAAAAATTGTAAAAATTGTGAAAGCAGTGAAAAATTTTATTTACGACTAAATCCATCGCTTGAGGTCGTGAAAATGAAAATTTCCCATTTATAACAACTCCTTGAAATTTTCGTCATTTTATTGAACTTTGAACGTTAGAGTCAAATGATAAAAGTTTCGTCGTCTGATCTTAATGTTCAAAGTTCAATAAAATTGCAAAAGAGAAAGAAAAAAGATCGTACTGCAAGTTTTAAAGAGAAAATTTCAATTTTCAAAATCGAGTCAATGGTGGATGAAGTCGTGAAGAAGATTTCTTAATATTTTTACAGATGTATTACAGTCTTACTTTTCTACCCGACAATGCCACTCCTACTCGAGGTCTACCCCACGCCCCCTCGCGAATCACGTGACCCAAATCAACCAATCGCTAATTTTCGTTGCATTAGCGTTGCATCTGAAGAACGTTGCACTCGATTTTCTGAATTACCTCCACTAAAATCACTTTCAGTGACAAAAAAAGACAGAGAATCTTCGACGATGGAGAAACTCTGCGCTGAAGACTCGAAGATCTCGGCGGGTTTGAGCGACGAAAGTCGGGGAGCGACTTCGATCATCCTCCCCAGGGGAAAATTGGAATTTCGTCGCGCGTTTTCTCATCGTTCGCGCTGCGAATTTTCCGCGCCGCGAGACGCTCGCTGATTGACTCGCTCGATTTGCAAACCCTCAGCGGAGAGAGGAGCGGCGCAATAACGGTGCAATTAATATTATTAAACCGTGCAATTGAAATCTGCCGCGTCGACAGTCGTCCGTGCCGATCGTAAAATTTAACCACGGTTGCCGGCGAGGCTGTTATCGTTTCGCAAATATAATTTTGCCACGACCGCATACAGACTTGCGGGGTAGGGGGAGGGGGAGGGAGGGTTAAAAATCATTCGTGATAACCAGCGCGACGAGGAGGGGAGGAGGGAGGGGGGGGGGTAGGAAGCGAACAACATTAGTTCGATTAAAATTGAAGATACGGCGATTGGATACAGCGTCGTTGGTTCTCGATGAATTTTCGATTTTTCAAACGAACTGGCTTATCCTGAAAAATATATATCATACTGCAACCCGAACCTTAGACTCTTTTCGCGACTAAAATCGAACTAGTCGAATAAGAATTTTGTTATCTGAATAATTTTAATCGCGAATAATCGCATATCTTTTTTTTTTAATTTAGCAATTAAAGAGTAATTAATTACGAATAATTTCCAAGAGCCAACGAAATACTTTTTACTTCGGACGGTCGGCTAAATTTGCTACTCCATTCTGAGTTATCGGATATCAATATGTATGCCAGCGAAGATGCAAATGGAACGTATCGAGTTGCAATCAAATATACAATTCGAGGAAAAATTTATCCAAGTGTCTTTGTTAGACTTTTATAAATTACACCTGTTCAAAGAAAAATATTCAGCGCTTCACGAACATGCTGTTTGTGGTGTCCCTTTTGAGGAGTACTTGTATTTCTTTTCCATATGAAGAGCAAAAAAAGTTAAAATAACGAGAAAAATTTTAGACGAGCATCTTGAAAATATTCCTCGTATTGCCACTGCCTGTATCGAACCAAATATTGGTGAATTGGTATCTAAAAGAACAAACTCAGTAAAAAAAAAAAAAAAAAAACAAGTCTGATCAAAAATTTTCATATTCTTTTTAATTAATATTAATATATTTCTCCAATCAGTGTATTGTTTCGTTGCAAAAGTTGCTTTGATATTCTCGTAAATAATATAGGTTACAAGTCGATAGATTTTTGTTGGTCAATGAGGCCCAGAATACGTGTCGAATAATGAACAATCGTAGAAAAAAATCGTATAACGAATTTCAGAGTCTGATCTCTGAATTTACTCGGTTTTACTGGAAGGTTACTCGTTTAGGTATCGAGGAAGATACGGACGACAAGGGGAAAGGGGGCGGATGAAGAACGGGATAGTACTCTCGTGTCGCGAGAATCGTATTCGAAATTAATAGCGGATAATAGCCGGATTCGCGGAAAATTCGCGGCGGCCGCGATTTAACGATTGTCACCGGGACGTAAAATCGGTCGTCGCCGGTAAGCGCCGAGCAGACGCGATGAAAATCTGCAGGCCGCGATTAAATTGACAAATAGCTCGTTGGCCAACGATGCTAATGACGCTTTATGCCCGGCCTTATGATTTACAATGAGAATTACGCGGCGTTTCTCTGCGCCATTTTCACTGTTCAAGAACAGTCGATCGTGCACCTTTGCATATATCCCGGAGTTCGAAGTATTGGAGTATTGGAGTTCGAAGAGGCCACTTACTGATCTAGGAGATGAACGACTACTATGGATCTCGCTATTCCTACGATTTATTGTTAACTTAACCATATTTGACTTTTGTTATGATATCTTCTAACTACTTTCATGAATACTGTTTAACTTGTTCTGATTTGTTACAACTGTCTTTATTGGCTAACTTCTTGTTTTTATACTATTTCACGGTGACAACTGATTAACTAACTTGTACTGCTGTACATACTGGTTACAAAAACTGTCGATTGAATATTATAGGGTGGTTCTTTATTATCTTATTTGGAAATATAATTAATGGACTTTTCTCAGTATTTTTTTCTATAACCTATAAAGAAAGAAAATAAAAAACTGCACGACTTGTACCCCAGTACGATTCGTCTCACTGAAAGGCCCAGAAGC
>KQ435724.1:403257-436667 GCA_001276565.1 Melipona quadrifasciata | reverse complement strand
AAGAGGAGAAGGGGGAGGGGGAGGAGGGGTTTGCTAATGACTTTGAAAGCAGACTCGAAACGACCGAGAGATAACAAAGACGCGCGATTATTCGCGATTAATTGCTCCCCCGCGGGGGCAGATTAACGTCTCGCTGTTACGCGGCGAGAATACCGCGAGGATAACGAAGCTTTCGATGGTATCGAGGTGTCGAATTTGCGCGATTCGATTTTAACCGCATTTTTCTTTCCTTTTTCCTTTTTCTTTCTTTTCCTCTATCGCGGACAGAGATTTTTCCAGTTAGTTTTCCTCCCTTCTTTTTTTTCCCTGAAACGCTTCGCGTTTCGTTTCTCTCCCCCCCCCCCCCCCTCCCCCCACCGTTGAAGCTAAAGAGTTTACTCGCGACAACGTTTCGGACGGAGTCAGCCGCGCTCGGGGATAAAACCCAGCGGTGGATCAGCGCTGGGGAAGATCGGTCGCCAGGATTTCCTGGGAAATTGTTTTCCCACGGCCGTGCCAGGGGTCTGTTCATTGTTCGCGGACGCACGCGTTCAAGTTCCGCCGCGGAAACGGCGGAGGGGAGGAGTACAGCCGGGGAAGAATTTTTTTTTTTTTTCACGCGGAATTTCCCACCCTCCTCCGACTCGGTGAGAAATCAGCCGCGCGATCGAGTTTTCAACAGTGGACGCGGTCGAACGTGAAACTGGCGCTCCTCTCCTCTTCTCGCCGAGTTTCGTTTCTATTTTCCATCCTCGGCCCGTTTCCAGCGTTCGCTTAATTACCCGTATGCTGCTCTTTAATTCGTACTTGCGCCGGTGTTTCTCTCTCTTTCTCTCTTCCTCCGCCCCGTTCTGTCCCGCACGGGCCACTTCTTTTTAATCCGCTTTTCTCCCCGCCTCGCTCGGTTCGACGCGCGTTTAAAGAAACGCTGCGTCTGTGTATCAAACAGACAGGTCACTGTCGGGCCACTCGTCGACCTAATTTGCGGGGTAATCGCGCTGACTCTCAATTAGCACGAAGCGCGAGTCGCAAGTCCATTAACCACCGATTCTCCTCTTTCAATCGCGCGTCTCGTCTTTGATCGTTCTCTCGTCTCGTTTCCCGATTCGATTTGCAGAGAGAGAGAGAGAGAGAGAGAGAGAGAGAGAGAGGGACTACGAGACTCGCGTGTCGAGTACGTCAAAGAGGAGAAAAAAAAAAGGAAAAAAACTTATTTTCGAGATCTTTTATCTCTGCTTCTTCCACCGTTCTTTTTTCCTTCTTTCCTTTTTTTATTTCGGTGCAGAAATAGGGTTGGCGCTACGGTTTATGGGGATCGGGCGAACAATTTCTCTTTCCGGGGAGGGGGGGGGGCATTATGTTATTTCTGGGTCAACGAGAATTCCTTCGTTTTAATGCGCAGGATCAAAACGTCGGGAATCGAGCAGCTCGTTCAGCTCTCTCTCTCTCTCTCTGTAATGCCTAATAAAAACGAGAGCGAGTCGCTCTCCTAGCAAACTTGCACTCGCGAAGTTTTTTAACGCTTTAAATACACTCCACACGGCCCCGGCTAATATCGGTGTCGTTGGCTGAAACGGCCGGAAACGAGGAAAACTCCCGGTGAACGCTGTCGATATTACCATTGCAAAGTTGCTGAATGCCGGCTAATAAAGGGAAAACCAACCGCGCCGCTCCATGTCGATTTTTCGTTGTTCCACAAAAAATGGAAAGTTCTTCTTTCTTTCTTTCTTTTTTTTTTTTCTTTCCTCTTTCGCGACGATGGAAGAGGCGCCACGTTTCACGAGTTTGTGCGTTTGCCCCCGGGGGGAAGTTGCCCGCCGCCCCATCCTCTTCTCTCGCCTAGGTTCCTCCGTCGTGAAAGCAGACGGCCGGAAGAACGTCGCGGACCAGGAGGAGAGGCCGACGTATAATTTTCCTCCGCGTCTCTTCTTTCAGCTTCTGGCAACTGTAATTTCCTTAGGATCAGAGGTTGAACACGTTCTGGTGAAAAGATTTCCGCGAAACCACGCGAAACCACGCTCGATAGGTAGTCGTTCGACAATCCGTGGTTTCCGGTCCTCCATTTCCGCTTTTACTTTCTCGAGCAAATCGACCAACCTTCGTCTCGCGCGGGTACGTAGTGAAATTTCGGCATCCAGTGAAATTTGAAAGATCGACGCGGGAGGAAATTTCTTTAATTCGTGCAGTATCAAACAGTATCTGACGATACATTTTTCTATCATAACTTGGTCAATTTTTGATATTCTTAGGAAAAAGAAATTTGTAGTAAAAATGACGCTTAACAAGAGAGTATTTTAACAAGAGGGTATATATCAAAGATCGTCGTTCGGAGTATCTACTTAAATAGCAGATTTCAAGGTCTGTATAATTAATAACGTTATTATTAAGAAAGAGACATTTAAAATAATCGATGTTTTTTTTTCGTGGAATTTGAAAAGCTTCGAGCCGCTTTCACGTTGTTAAAAACGAAGGAGGAAAAAATCTAAGAACTTCAACAAAAGAATGAAACTTTTTAAGTCGTCCAGTACTACAAGATGTCGATTATGGAAACAAATTTAGATTTGGTAGATAACGTTCAAAATAAATTATAAAAATCGGTGCATTTATGTATACTTGATGGTCCAAAAATTATTTACTTACTTGGAAGATAAGAAATCCACTATGAAAAATAGCTGTCGTTGTACAAAATAGTATTATGTCATACTTCTGACAATGTTAAAAAGAAAGAATGATGCCGCTACTGTACTTACAGTGAGGAGCATAACCGAGCGAATAGTGATAAAAAATTGTCGATACTTTAAACTGTTATAACTTTGTAAAAGGAAGTCACGCTTGGTCTCATTTTAAAGTGTAAAGTTTCGACTTTGATGATCGTAAGTTCGTTTTTTTCAAAGATGTTTTTACATCACGTAGCGGCTGGGAAAGTAAGAGTGCTTTTATCCTCGAAAATTAGAAAAGAAAGAAAAAAAAAAAAAAGAAAATTTCTAAAAACGTTGAAAAAATTTTTTCTTGAAAATTGAAATTTTCTCTTTTAAAACACGCTCCTTTGCAATTTTATTGAAGTTCAAGGCTAGACGACGAAATGTTGAGATTTTTTTCATTTCTCGTCGTTTGACTTTAATGCTCAAAGTTCAACAAAATGACGAAAGAAAAAAATGTCGAGATGTCGCCGTAAATGGGAAATTTTAATCCTCTCCGGACCGTGATGAACTTAATCGCAAATAAACTTTTTCGCCGTTTTTTACGTACGTGCTGAATTGCAATTTTCCTTTTTGAAGAAAAGAACACTTTTCCACTCGCTACGATGTTCACTGTCGTTAGAGTATCCAGGATAGTGAAAACAGAAGCTTCAAACGTTTAAAAATTAAAGTGAGACTAAATGGATTGTTGTTACGCCCCTTTCTAACGAAATTGCAACAGTTTAACTAGAATTACCTGGACGAAGCATAAAATTTTCATCAGAGACGTTGAAGTAAAAGAAACAGAGAGAATCTTTATAATACAACAGGGCGCACAAGCTTTTATTTACATATTTTACGAAGAATCATTCAAGTCTCCAAAAATACGCTGTTTTATATCTATATCTAAAACATTCGAATGGTCATTTTGACAATTTTGGTAGTTTGGGTGTTAAAGTATCGGTAATTTTTCATTCAAATCAATCGTCGTACGAAACCGATTCCACGAGAAGCGATGATAACACAGTGGTCAAATTTCTCTTGGAAAACGTCCTACGAAACAGTAAGCATTTTCCTTTTCTTTTTTTTTTTTCGAAATTCTACGTGCAAATACGCGATGAAACGTGAAAACTCCACGTGTGTGTATGTGTGTTTTCGATTTTGCTCGTCACTGCATGTACGTACATTCGCGATACGACGTCGCACAGATTTCTTGAGGGTGAAGTTAGAGCGACAGCCGCGGAAAGACGGAGAGCGGAGAAGGGGGCAGCCTTATCCGTCTGATCGATCATCCTCAAAATTTGCTATTTATTAGAGCGGGTGGCGCGGTTGCGGAGACGACGAATGGGTCGCCGAGGAATGGGTCGATCGGGCGCGCGTAGAATCCCCGTGCCGTTGCGCCCCGGCTGGGGGAAAAATGGCGGAAGTAAATGTAGGAAAAGGAACAACGCCGGGGCGACAAATCATCCGGTGATAAATTTATGGCGAGTCGCCGCACTCCCGGCGGGGAGGAGGGGAGCGAGTGAAATTGTTCGAAACGTGATGGCGAATTCTCTTGCCCCTTTCGCAGGGTGGTGGCACACGCGTTGGACGATGCCTTCTGGCGCCGCGTCGGGTTTTAACTCCCGTCCATTACGCGATTGAACGTTTCGAAAAACTATGAAATAAGCAGCGAGCGTATTAAAGGGTGTGCATTGTGTATAGGTGGCAGTGAAACGGTCCAACATCGATCCTGTTGGCCCCTCGTTCGACGTTCTTACGCGTTCTTCGCGCGCACCGAGGTTGTAATCCGATTACGGTTGATTTATCGCGATTAAGCTGGATCTCGTTCAATTTCCCGCCACGCTCGACCACCCTGGTCCCCCCCTCCTCCCCCCCAACGTTCGATTGTACGCGTTTGTTAACCGAAAGAACCCACCGATGGAACGTGTCGATCGATTCCTCTTCCTCCACTTTCTCGTTTCTTTCCTTTTCTCGACGATGCATTCTCTCTCAACGTTGCACGTTGCTACTTAACGGGAACAGTCGCGGTAAATAATTCGGGATCCGGCGGCGCTGGGAGAGTTTCCAGCACGACGCTGCCATTCTTCGCTCGGTAAATAATTACGGCAAACAGCGGTGCCACGGCGGGCGTTCGATGTCTGTCGACAGTTTCGTGGAGACACGGAGTATCGAGGACACGGTGCTCTGTCTCATTCTCTCTCTCTATCTTGCGCGACGTATCGTCGGAGGAATGTCGCGCTAGTCGAAGGGAGACCCGGGCGTTGCGAGCTATTTTTCCTCGAGCGTTAATGGGACGGAAGGGAACATCCCATAAAGCAGCTGAAATTGAAGCATAAATTGATGTTACGTTAAATCGGCAGCGATACAGAATAGGCGGGGGAAGTTCGCCGATCGAAATTCAATCCCTCGAACTGCTCTAAATCATCGGGAGACGTGTGTGGTACGCGAGACGCGGTGTTCCTACATCGAGAAATTTCGTCAAAATTTCTTTTTAAATCGAAACTTTGCTCGGCGCATCGACCGTGTCACGGTGATAGAAGATCAGTCTAAAAGAAAAAGATGGGGGCACTAGCATTGAACAGTAATTACTTTACGTTACGAGACGTATTTCTGACGTTATCTACAGGAGAAAATGCAATTTTTCGCTACGACGATAGTGGGTTGTCCAAGATCCGCGATTTGTTCTAAAAAATTTAAATATTATAGATATTATAGATATACGTTTAGCGTTGTACGATGTAATAATACTTGAACAGACGCCTAGAGTGAAAGTTGTAATAACGACGTAGGAAGAATAAAAGAATTTCCAAGGACAGAGTGTTAAATTGACACTTATTCGGAATGAACTCACATAAACTAGACCTCTCATTGCTTCTTACGGAAGTTTACGAAATGACAGAGAAGATTATTTTTCTTTTCTTTTTCGGAAACTGAAAGTATTGTATGTATCGTTAATTCTGGTATACTATAGTTGTTCTGGAAAACCCGCGATGCACATTGACGATCAGCCTTAGACCTAAACGATATCGCACGTTCGAAAGACACAATCAACAAAATCTCATGCCAAATAAGGATGATTATTCACGCTGTGTTATTTTATTCGAGGTGATACCGCGGCGGCGCTCGTATTTTAACGAGTTTAACAGCGGTGACTATTTGTTATACATTAATTAAAATAAATAGCTGTTGTTAAATCTCGTAAGGTTAATCTAATCTAAACCTCCATAATACCACTTCGTAAATTAATTGCTGATAGATGTTAAAAAAAAGTTTCCGAGGGCAAAGGATTAACCCTTTGCGCTGGCAACTGATTGCGGACCATAACGAGTGACCAAACCGTATACCGCAAATAATTCGTCGCTTTCTTTTTGACCTCGTCGATAATGATATCGTTGGATAGAAATTACTAAGAAGTAGTAAATTTATTATTTGTTTTGCCTGGATTGTATTTAAATACACTTAAAACTGAGAAAATATTATAACTTTGGGATAAAAGATTCTCGACGTGCGTGGCACGTCATTCCAGCGCAAGAGGTTAAAATACTGCGAGGTTTGACAAGGTACAAAAAAAAAAAAGAGTATCTTTTCGTAGCTCAAGTGAATCGACTTTATCGATTCTTAGCGTTCTTCTACAAAGCGTTATCTCAGAGGTTTCCCAGAAAGGACAGATAATTTTGCTCGTGAAAACTACGTCGATTATTTACGTCCGGCGAAATTCTGCCAGCTGGACGAAACAACGGCGCTCGCTAGATAAACAGTGGCAGGTCGAGACTTTGGTAGGTATAGGACGAGCAAAGACCAAAACTATCGCGAGCACCGCAACGCTGTCGCGACTTCTCGAGAGTCGTGTTTGCTGACTCGAGTCCTTTGCCGAGTTTCGCGTTACGATCCGCCGTCTCTGCAGCTTTTGTCCTGCTGCAGACGATATCGATTATTAGGCAGCCTCGATGCCACTCATTGCTTTCTTATCGCGATATTCTTTTCGTCTGCGCGAGTCGAGTGCCTTCGAGCACGCGACGTCGAAAATCTCTGACTCTGAGAGATTTAGTGCCACCATCTTGCTGCGTCGTCCTACTTTTAGATACTGTCGATACTGATTCTATTCCCTCGTATCTAATATAAAAAAATAACTCTCTGCGAATCGACAGACTGTCGAGCAGATTTCTATTTTTCAGGTCAGTTTTGCACAGGTGATATAAGCGGTGAGAGAATGAAAGATTATTGATCATTTAAATTAATATAACTTTAACATAACGATCCGCGTGATCTCATTTTAAAGCACGAAGCTTGTACTTTGACGGTCGCGAATTTGTTCTTTTCGAAAGAACATCCGCTCGATCCATCCACGTCCAAATGCTAAAAACAAGAAACTATTCTTTAAATTCCAAGATTTCTTAGAAATCATTGAAAAGAAGTGGTAATAAATATTTACAACGCCTCTCGATCATAAAGCGTGCATTTGGGGAAAAAGATCGTTAAAGCGTAAAATACATATGTAGAGTAGATCGTAAATGGCGGTACAACCGGAAATGGAAATGATTCTACGTGGAAGAAAAAGAAACGAGCAGAAAAGTTTGGCGTAAAATTTTCTCGTTCTCGAGAGAATCGAGTTTGGAAATTCATGAGATGCAAACCTGTACGACTGACAGCGAGTGCAAATTATCGCCCTGTTCTCGGTTGTTTCTGCTCGCGAAAAGTGATATAATTAAAACGACGTAACAGGTTTTTACAAAGTAGTCGCTCCTGTATTGTACAGTACACGTACTGTTATAGACTGTCGCTGCACACATAACTCGGTGTTTCAATTTATCAAGTTTTATTGTTTTAATTGCGTAACAACGCTTAGATCGAGTAACTGTTCTTTGATACATATTCTCGAACTTTCAAACTCGATTTTCTCAGAAACGACGCTGTCGACGAAACGATTTTTATTATACATCGACGAAACAATATTTCTCTTCATTCTTTCACGTAAAATCATCCCCAATGCGTTTGCACCGCTGCTTAACAATTTCAGTGATCGCGCTGTTCAGATTTCGTGTCGAATAGCATGTCAAGGTCGAAAATTAATTTTTTCTCTGCACTGTATTCTACTTATCAGGATGGTAAAATTTTGCAACCTGATGGCAGAAAAGTTTCTTGATCATTTAATGCTACGCGTGCGTGCTAACAGCGACTTTATGATTCTGGACGCGTGGATGTCTACATTACATAGAGTTTATATTTCGAATAACGTTAACAGTTAGTTTTCATCATTTGATTATTTAGACTCACATTGACGCTACAACTGTTATAAATGAAATGTTGGTGAAACCTAATCCAAAACCATAAAGTCGCTGTTAGCGTTCGCAATGTTAATTGATTAAGAAACTGCTTTGTCATTTTTCAAGAGAACTATTAAGTTGCGATCCACGGTTTCTTGAAAAAGTTTTACCTTTGTGACGAGTAAAACACAACGCAAGAAAAAAAAAATTTGAGCTTGAGATTCAAAATCAAGGTCACTTTTGTGGCATCTTACGAAGAATTGTAGAATTCACGGGTAAACTTTTCTTGTCACCCTACAGAGTGTACTCGGTTTCGATTGCAGCGCCATATCGTCAGTCACATTGAAGCTCCTTCTTCTAGTTATTTTGTTTCGAATGAAACCTAAACCACGTGTAGTAGGCAATTTTTACTTTACCTGCCTTTTTCTTTTTTTACTGCGTTACTTGGTATTTTTCGCTCGGCAGTTACGTCGAAGGAAGCGCTATCGCGCCGCGTGGCAACACATTTTTTTTAAAACCCCTGGTGTTAAAGCCAACCCTGTGCATCACTCGTTGGTAAAAAGTGCGCGTCGAATTAAACACGACGATGTATTCTCCGTATTGTTCCTCGAAACGCTTCGAGAGAATGAATTTCCTCGCGTTCGAGGGAGAGAGAGTGAGAGAGAGAGAGAGAGAAGAAACAACAACTTTTGCTTGGCGCGAAATCTCCACTCCGACCTCGACCAATTAATTTTCTGTTATTCGAGAGATCTTTCCTCCGAAGGAAGTTTTATTTAATAGTTACCCGGGAAGAAAGACTCGTGGGAGAGAGGAGGGGCGAAGAGACCCGGGGCGAGAGCGGTACACGGCGGGCGCAGATTAAAATTTCCCTCGATCTAATTGCACGGATAACGAGCCTGGACAATTAGAGCTCTTAAATAAAAGGCGCGGGGCGTGCATGGGCGGCGGCAGTAGCGGCAGCAGCGGTGTTTGCTCTCGCCGCTCGGGGGAAACGGCCGACGACTAACGGCTACGAATGAAATTTCATCACCGTCGCGCGAGATTTATCCGTGCGAGAGGCCGAGGCCGGCCAGGTGAGCTCAATGCCGGATTTATCGTTAAAACTTCACGCTCTGGCACGCCGATATTTTTTAACTCGCCGCGTTTGCGCGACAACCCCCTCGCCCCCCCCCCTCCCGAGTTTCTCGCGGATTTGAAACGATAAAACGACGATGCGATCGTGGATGACTTTCAGGAAATTTCTTAACAAGCTTGCGATAATGAATCTCATTCTAAAATCTCTATACTCTAGATCTAAAATTAAGGGGCTGACGGAGGAATTGGGATGGATATTAGTAAGAACAAAGGAGATGCGAGAGGGCGGAGGTAGACTGGAATTTAATAGTTGCATAGTTTGCATAGTTACGCATTGTGTAGATTAGTATTTCAGAAGTGCGTGCTACGAGGCATTCTTCTTCTTTGAGCAAACGCCGTTCTCGATCTCTCTGCGCTCGTATGTCGTTGAAATTTATTCGAAGCTGCTGCTTCGAGATTCGAGCATAGTTACCAGGCTACCGATTTCTGTGCGCATTCGCAAGTAATTGAAAGAGTAGACTGGGATTTTTGAAACAGAAGTATACTCGTATTGACGAGTAAAGCACACACGTGGAATTTTAACATTAATAATGTTTTATCGAGCGTTTGCGAAAAAAGGAAAATATATGTAGCGTTTTGCACGGTGTTTTGACCTTTTAAAAACAATTTTATGATTCCGTTACTATCACTATCCCGTAATAAATATAAATTTTTTTCGGAATGGAGCCAGTTTTTCACCAAAATTAATTCAAATGAAAAATTGCTAATACTTTAAACTGTTGTAATCTCGTTGAAAAGGAATTATGTAACAGTTTATTTAGTCTGTTTTTAAAACCGAATTCGTTTTTTCCCAAAATACTCTAACGCCCTATAGCTGATGGAAAAATGCTTTTTTCTTTCAAAAAAAAAAAAAAATTGCAAAAATTCACACGCATGCAAAAACACGAAAAAATTTTATTCGTGACTAAATTCGTCACAATCTTGAAAACTAAAGTCTTCCATTTAGAAGACTCCAATCCTCGTCGAAACTCGTGCAATTCTTTTTCATCATTTTATTGAACTTTGAACGTTAGAGTTAAATGACAAAAGTTTCGTCATCTAACGTTCAAAGTTCAATAAAATTGCAAAGAAAAAAGGGAAAATATTTCACAGCATTAAAGGATCGCACAGTATTAAAGGATCGTTGTAAAGAGAAAAATTCAATTTTCAAAACCACGGTGGGCCAAGTCACGAAAAAGAGTTTTCAATGTTTTTACGTGTATAGTTGTTAAAAGCACTTTGGCACATTTTTCTCACACGATGTCAAAGTGTCTTTGGAAAAAACGAATTTAGTACAATCGAAGCAGAAGATGAGACCAAGTGGTTTGTTGTATGATTTTGCAAAGTTATGACAGTTTAAAGTATCGATAATTTTTCATTGAAATTCATTCTGTTACTGATGTGAATCATCAGTTGAATATCCATACATTTTATGTTTCTTTCCAAAAATAATATATGATACGTGTAAATATATACGAGTATTAATTTTAGATCACGGAATCCAAAAAAAATATATTTATGTTTGGACAAAATCGTAATCTAATCATTAGATAACAGTACGTGCACAAAATGCAAGAACCCAAGTCTAATAATTATAAACGAATTTTTCGGCAATGACGTATAATGACATGCGTAATTTATAAAATGATATCATATTATGTGGGATCCTAATGGAAAAAGCAGACGAGCGAGATGTGAAATAGACATACAGAGTTAAAGTTACCTACTTCCCGCCTATTTTTTTTTTTTAATAAAACATCAAAATAGAAGGGAAAAAATATGTATAATGGAAATATTGTTGGATTTATTTTAGTAGGAAGTGTCCAACACACGTGGCGTCCAACACACACACACACACACACACACACACACTTGCATCGTTCACTTGACTACCGCTTGATTACAATGTATGTAATTCATCGAATTTTACTCGGAAAGATCATCTTAATGAATTATGAGCTTAATTAATTAAAACGACGGAACTCAGGGACGAGCGTTGGGACGAGTTTGCACTCGTTTGCGATCGGTCGACGATATTACTCCGGATCGCGATGGCCAGATGGCCGTAAAGCGACGAGTGCAGCCAAGATCGACTGAAATCTGTCCGGTTTTCAACGTCGGATTTCACGGTGGATGGAGTCGATCGTCCAATCACGCGATGAACGTGGCGCGCGCGCGGGGAGCTCTGCAACCCCCCTGGTCGAATGAAGTGTTAGATTACTTTGCTCCATCATGCAAATGATGCAGCCGGAGCCGGGTTATACGATGCGCGTGTACACACACCGGCCGGGACGATTCGACTCGCGTTTATGATCACTCACGGATTGCGCGGACTAGCAGCCAGTCGATGCGCCTCCATTTCTGATTACCGGCTGATCCGCCGGCGCGTTACCGGGCAACGAGTGATTTTCTAATAGCGTGTCCGGTCCTAGAGCTCGGCTCGGCTCGGCTCGGCTCGTCCTCGACAAACAGTTGCTTTTCATCAACGCGCGACTGTATATCCGGACTAGACTGTGCTACGTCGGTTTGTCACTGACGCTGATCGGGGGAGGTTTTTTTTTTTTTTTTTTTGCGCGCGCGAGTATGTTCGCCAGCCGAAAAGGGCGAAACACAAGGGCTGGTGCTCGTAGCCAGACTGGAGAACCGGTTTATTGGGAATGACGGGGCGCGGGATGGTCGTCGGTGCGCGATCGTCCCGGATGGGATTGGAAACGGCAGCCGGATGGAAACGTTTCTCTGATATTCGGACGATGCTTTGCCTGATTAACGCTGCCGTTGATTCGATGCTTTGTGCCCGCTCGACGCGGGGTTCGTTTCCTCGGCCTTTGACGTCCGCTGCTGCGGCGTACGGGCGCGCGCGCGCGCGCGCGCACCGTGTCTGCCCCCGGGTAAGGTCAATCGCAAATGGCAGTAGCAGCAGCAGCGTTTGATCGTCGCGCGCTTTCATCGGATCATCACCGGGGCCTTTATGATTTATGCGCAATTTTCACGGAGGATGGACTGAGTGAGACATCGGCGGAGGAACTGTGCACAGTCACTGCACCGCTTGTCTCGAGGTACACGAAGTTGCTAATTGGAAGAAGAAACATTCGTCGACGTCTTCCCCGTCCCGTGGCTCCCCCCGCCTCGTGACGCGTTCGCCGAGGTGTTTTGCGTCAAACACCTCGGCGAAACTTGCGTTTCGTAACGTGATCTTAGCTGTAAGCGCGAGGCGGTACTGTTTCGCGATAGGCGGTACAGTTTGCCTTTGTGTCGCGAAACGCGGCCGTTCGATACGACGCGATTTTCGTTTCCAGACGTATCAAAATTCCCGACAGCCGGTCCTTTGGGAACGAGATACGCTTTTGGAGGGAGAGGGCGAGTGGGTAGTTGCCGGCGACGATCTACCGGAACGGAGAAGACGCGTATCCAATTAAAACCGTTTTGCCGCGCAAAGCCCAATCCGGCTTCCTTTCTTTCTTTGACGGGGCATCGATACATTCTATTAACTCGCGCGGTTAGCGTGCCCGTTCCCGGGCCGGGCGCGTGTAATCGAGCGTTTCGACGGCCGAAAGAGGAACAAAACAGGAACCAGTTTGCTCGCGGGTGGGGAAATTTGTTCCGTGCGCCGAGAGCCGTAATGACGGTGGAATATCTAGGTCGTGGCAGATGAATTTACCGGTTAAAGAACGAGCACGAGAGTTTTCAATTAGAGGGTTTTGTCGGCGATGCTGGTCGGTTCGTGGTCGAGACCGATGCGAGATTAAACGATCCAGGAGCGTATCGCGATATGACGCGAATCGGTTCAACGTTTGCCCACGCGCGCGCGAGAATGAATCGGCAGAGGATATCGGCAGAAGATAGAGGAGATGGGAGCGTATATCTGAAAGGTCGACGAAGGTGCAGGCACGTTTGCCGCAGTTAGACGTAGAGATTCTATTAAGCAAGACAGAGGACGCTTTACGCGAACGTGTGTGTGTGTGTGTGTGTGTGTGTGTGTGTGTGTATGTTTGTGTATGCGTGTGCGCGTCAATCGATGCACCGTTGTTCGATGCTTTAATTTAGGAGCTTGTTACATCGTCGTGGCTACCATATCAATTCATCATACACAACGGTTTAACGCGATTGGATGGTTGAAACAATAATCTGGTCGTGCAGCTTGTACGACAATTGGAACAGGATGAACGCGTTTGATGGGCTAGCCGACACGACCGTTTATCGTACCATTCGAACAGGTAACATTGTTTCCAATGATGCCCTCCCTTTTTTTTCTCTTTTCTATTTTTTCTTTTTTTTTTTTTTTACGAGCGTCGAATAGTTATTCCCCCCCCCCTCCCCCCGTGCGTGGTTTTTTATGTTTCGACTAGCTTTCACCTTTCTTCGTATCTACTGCGTGACCAAGACAGACGGTCTAATAGAAGGTACATAATTAATTTTGGAACCTTCTCAATTAGAACCTTCTCGACAGTCAACGCCGTGTACATTTTTAAGCAGTTTCGCGAGCTTTGCAACGAGGTGTAGGAACGAAGTATAGCTTGATATTTCTCGACGAGCGTCACTTTAGTTTTGGGGTCCCCATTTACGACATCGTTTACGTCACTACGTGTTTAGTTAAACCTATGAAGAACCGATAAAGTATGAAAAAGTATAACTTTTTTCATTCTAAAAGAGTCGCTTGCTCAGTTCAGATGTGAAGCTAGTTTCGTTCTGAGTAACATTTCCTTCGGCATTTGGCACTCGAGAATCGAGCAACTTTTAAACCTAACCTAAAAATGGCGCGTAGAAGTAACGAAGAGGATGTACACGCCGGGTTTTCTTTGTCGGATTTCGACAGTGATGGCAATGAGACAATACACGACGATGAAGATAATAAAAGCTTACATTGTTTGTAAGATATTTTAAAAATTGACTAACCAAATATGTATATATATATATGTACGTGTCACTTATGAAAGAATATTATTATAAATATAACTACGGTTTTTTGCATTTTTTACTGTTGCTACCTCAAAAAAAAAAAAATGCAGTAATAGCGTCAAACATTGTAGCGAATCGCGCTACAGTGTTAAAAAATTAAAATCGTTCGCACAGCTCGTCTTGCCAAGAGTAGCGTAAGAATGGGATTGGCGATCCGAGCTTCGTCGCGACAGACGCGAAGGTCTCCGAAGCGAAGAACAACGATCCGAGATCACGACCGCTGTCACGTCGGAAGAAACACGGTTGCCAAGATAAACGAGCTCCCTCGGGCCTTTGGAGAAGATAATTTTCCCATCGGGTACGACGTCTCCCCCGTGTGTATCACACAGGTTTCTTTACCAAGTCTCTCTCTCTCCCTTTTTTCTCTTTCTCTTTATCTCTCTCGGTTCGATCGTGCCGCGAAAATCGCGACGCACGAAGGAGAGAGGGAAGAAGCGAGCTCGTCAGAATGTGTCGTCGTTGGAGATTCTTGGACTGATTTCGACAGTCTGGCGTCGGTCCAGTTGCGTTGATGGCGGTTTCCTGAGGCGGCCTCGAGATTACCCGATCTAATTCAATCCCTCGCGATTGCTATTTGTTTGCCGCTTACTGGCCTTTGCTTCTTATTATCTTCATTTTCGTGACATCGTGCCATTGTATACATCGTCGCGACTTCGATCGCTTTAACCCCCTTCATTCATGGGCACCGGATATATGCACACGTTAAAAATACATAAAACAAAATTGTCGCACAATGACAGACCGTTTTACCACTGAGCGGGGGTAACCCAGAAAATCGGGTCTCTTCAGGCGCAACGCTAATGCAACGAAAATTAGCGATTGGTTGATTTGGGTCACGTGATTCGCGAGGGGGCGTGGCTTTGGTTTGATGAGTCAGCAATGTGGTCGCGGTAGACCTCGAGTAATGGTGTTGTCTGGTACTGAGCGATCGCGTCTGTAATTTGTATCGATTCAAATGTTTGCATATCAATAAAATTTTATGGCAAAAAAGTCGTCTTCATTTCCTAGTTTTTGGGCCTTTCAATCGAAGAGACAAATCGTACTGGAGTACGAGTCGTGCAGTTTTTTGCCGAATCTATCGGTCCGCGAACGATCGTGCTCGAGATATTAAAGGATCGTTCTGTCTCGTTTCCGACTGCCGGTTGCCGACTCTGTCGGGATTGCTCGTCGACGTATTCCCCCTTGGGGGAACGCTATTTTGCTCTTTCGTCGCGTCCTCCGTGCCCTTTTCTCGATCGCCGCCATCCAACCGTTATCATCTCGCTACTTTGCCTCTCGTCGTTCCTCCCTTCGTTTTCCTCTCTTCCTCCTCGCGAGTCTCCCCGGATCGACTTTCGTTCGATCACGGATCGTCGCGTCCCGCCGCGACGATTCACGCCCGAAGAGCCTCGCCGTCTCTAATTAATAACGTCTGCGCAGTTTAGTGACAAATGTTGTCTCACGTTCGAGTTCCATTGTTTCGGGGACAAGTTCATTAGACTTGGCGCGGGCGGGACTTGTTCCCCGCAGTTGAATTAATTATCGCTGGCTTTTCTTCGCCAAGATCGATGTCTCGGCTTCGCTCTCGCTGCCAAGTTCCGCGATGGAGTGATTAATCTTATCGAGCGACGCGCGGATATTCGCGCGACAAAGATGAGTCGCAAGAACTCATCCTCCTTCCCCAGTCATATGGAAACGAGAAATTCGAATTCTACTTCTTTCGCTCAGAATTGTCCCGATAAAAAGTTCGTCCCGCAGTATTCGGAAATTCCACGAGTCAAAAGACACGTAGAGGGTGGGTCGCAAAGTGTTCTTATACAGATTCTCTCATAAATATTCGCGTAAAAATTCACAAATTTTTAAACTGGATTTTCTGGAACGGAGGAATTTTATGTCAAATTTTTTGTTCACTGGGTCTTTTAATAGATGGACATGTACCGTGTCTCAAAGTAACTAACTTTGTTCTAAATTCATACCGAATCGACAATTTGTTTTATAATCTGATACTCGATCGTTCAAGTCTGTACTTTCTTTACGATTTCGTTCACAATTGGTTGTTAGGCGCCATTTTCGAAATAGAAAATCAAAAAAGAAACGTTTTCGTTATATTTCGCTGTGCCACTTTTGAAAAAATTCTGTGGAAGTTGATAAAAAATGATCTCGTATACATAGTGAAGAAGTCTTCAAACTGCGGCAATGTCAGAATTGGTTTGCTAAATTTCGTTACCGATGAGGACATCAAAACGTTTTTTTTTTTTATTTTTGTCGAGAAAAACTTTTTTGAGAGCGAATTCATGAAGTATATTTTGCACCGGAAAAAGACAATCAGACAAAAACAGTCGAATAAAATTTTTATTTCTGAAAAATTCGCCTTTCGTTTGCACACACACACACACACACAAAATGCAGTTGCTTTTTGGCCAATTTAATATTTTTTCATGTCGAATCACCTCTAACGCGACGTCACTGCTTACGATCCACTCTGTGCAACGTACAGTTTTATAAAATAAATGTAACGCTGATGAAAAGCTTCAAAGAATAATAATTTCTACAAAATTAAACGTACAGTACCTTCTAAATTAATAATTAGACTTTATGCGCGTGTAGGAAATTGCACAAAAATGTATAAAATGTCCAAAACGTTTGCTACGTGAAACAATTTTTCATCGAGTTTCTATTTATTCAATTGCACTCTGAGAAATACGAATTATCTAAAATGTAAAATTTACGCGAGTTGGCACTCGCTTTTCTTCGCAGAGAGAACATCGAGGTGCATCGAGCATTAAATTATACGATTCCATCTTAAGAAAATTTATATTGTCTCGACAAAAAGATTAATCACGTTAGATCATAATCCCTTTGGAACCACCCACTTCTTATACAAAGTGCAATTTCAGAGTAATTTGCATTACAGATTAAAATCAGACGCTATGTATGTAAAGACGTGTAATATCAAGGACGCGAGCAATAATTAACGACGGAGACCTTGATCATCTTAATGATAAGATTCTTATCTACAGCAATTAATAATTTCTAAATAATATCTAAAAAATCTGTAATTAATAATCTACAATGGTTAATAAGATCCTTGTCTCATTAACAAGAACAAAATTCTCAAATCCAGGATACACGTTGCGGTGTAAAAAGATATCTAGCTCGCGCGGTCATTAAGAGGAATCAGAGAAGGTATCGCAGGAAACGCAAAGTTTGAATTATTACAGCCGAAGAAATCGCTGCCGGTCGAGAATCAGCTTCCGGTGATGTATCAGAGGACAGAGTTGGAGGAGACTGACTGAATCTTCCTCGAGCGAAAGAAAGAGAAAAGGAAACGCGCGCGACTCGGGTATTATCGTTCGACGGTATTCGCCCGATTTAGCTCAAGTGTGGACAACCGACGAATCCTTCGTGGAATCCGCTGGCCAATTTTCGACCGAATTTTCGGCCGAAAAGAAGAAAGAAAAAGAAGAAACGAGCCTCGAAAGTTTCTTTCCGCGAGAGCGGATCGTGGAAATTTCACCGGCTAATAGAACGCGCGGTGCGAGAAGATAAGTGAATAAAATATGTACCTGCTGCATGGAGGAGAGTGTCGAGGCGTAGAGATAAAAGGGATCTCTCCGTTCCTCTCCATTAATTTTTTCCGCGCGCGACGGAAAGGGATAATCGAGATTTTACCGCGCGACAAACACGCCAAGGGCCCGGTTGTTAGGCGCGATTAATTTCCGCCCGAACGCGCCGCACGGGCTGGGTTTGGAAAAATGCGAAAACGACGCAGGCGAGAAAAATGTAGCGGCAGCGCCGTTGGTCAAAATTTCGATCGAGGTAGTAGCTCTTATCCCGATACTCCGTTGCAAAATGAGTGTACCATTCGCGAGTGACATTTCTTGGTGATGTGTCTGATTAGAGCGTGATCGATCTTTGGCAAAGCGTGGTAGCTTGTGATCATTTCTTCTTTCGCGAAGCACGGTGGGTTCTACACATTCCAATCTTCTCGAAAGTGTCTACGAACGTTGATTTATCTTATCGCTGAGACGAGGGAAGGAAATGCTAATTTTTCATAAATTTTTCGTCGTTATTTAACAGAAAAATAAACGTGTTTTTATTTGAAACCAACAAAAATAAAAAAATAAAAAATTGTATTTAAATTTTACGAAAAAGTTAAACTTTACTTAAAAAGTAAAATTCACAATACAATTGCAGAAGTAAAAATTTAGTCCGTGTAAAATTTAATATCGAGAGATCGATAATTTTGTTTAGCACGATAGGCATTAGGACAATTTTCTATGTGTAATGGGAATTTACAAAAAGTACACATATACTTGATTTCGCTTCTTTTTCTTTCTTTTCCAATTTTCCTAAAATATTGGTCCTCGTCAACATCGTCACTATTAGCGATCAATATCACTATTTAGTTTCTACATCCACCTTTTTGATGCCACATTTAAAAAATTTTAAGGTTACGACATTAAATATTAAGTTTACTTTATCACTTTTGCGTACGCTAAAGTCTAAAACTGAGGTAAAATATGGCGATTACTGCGCACAACGTTCACATGACGCTTAACGGCGTCATCTGTAACAGATAACAGTATTCAAGGTGTTGATATAATAAAAGTGCACAATGTGGACATTTATTTTGAAACGGAGGGAATAATATCTCGCATCGAACGATAGTTAGTTAAAAACACGTGAAGCATCGATTAAGCGAGTTTTCAAACGCGTCTTTAAAATCCCTTTATTTTTCGAGATGGAAACCGAGATCGAAAAGTGGTCAACACGAATTAAATCGTCGGCGATCGGCAGCGGGAGGACCTCGTGGAAACCGGAATTACCCGCGGGACTTTCGACAGTGGCGACCTCCACGGCCTCCGCTTATCGTCCGGATAAGGGAGAAAAATGTTGGCCCCCGGCTCATTTCGAATTCCGCGAATGCGTAAGATGTATGTATGCCCGCTCTTTGAATCGACGTCCATTTCGCTCTATTTCTCTCGGTACGTTCGCTCGTTCGTTGGTTCGTTCGCTCGTTCCCCGTCGATCTCGGTCACCATCGAGAACGTTCGACTCGACGGTCGACCATCTCGTTCCTGATTGATCGAGCGTTTTCCCGAGCGCGGACTCGATCGACCGAAAGAGAGAGAGAGAGAGAGAGAGAGAGAGAGAACTGGCCGAGAGATCGAACCGGGGGAAAATTAATCGGAATCCGAGGCCGCGTGGAGATAGATGGCCGTTCTCGCGAAGGCGTATGGAGATGCCGAGGTTCTCGAACGAGAAAGTTTAGAGTCCGTCTCCGTGGACGAAAGTCGTTGAAATTCTAACGTTCGAAACAAACGATAAAAACTTTTACTTTATCACGAGTCCGTTGGAATTGAACCTTCAATCCGACAGAGATCGAATCGGTATTTTCAAAGGTAAAATTATCGTAAAATATTCCCTTATCCATTAGGTTTAGGACCAACGCGGCACATATTTTTCTCGAATTTAATATTCTTTCGATTTATAAAAAAATATGCGGTTCCGTTGAAAAAAAATAAAGACGACCTTGGAAACTTCGAAACCCTTCGACACGCGCAAAAAATTGACACGCCATATTCTGTCTCCCTTGAAACCACACAACTTTTGTGTTAAACGATTTTTCATTAGACGTGTAATTTAAAAGTTTCTTTATTTCTCGCGTGCGAGTTACGTGAATCACTTTGCATTTAATATTACGTACGTACGTCTTCCTTGTAATACCAGAATAGAATACCGGTATAAATTTCAGTATTTATACCGGTATGGACGTCAAGTAGCGCTAGCAAGTGTTTGAAAATGTCATTGTACTAATAGGATATTGATAGCATCAAAAAATGATTTTGTCACGTTATTACTCAAATATCGGTAAAATATCGAAACCTCAAATCGGCACTCGATCTCTTCGTCCTTGGATAGCGTTCTTGGAATTCTTAGATCTTTGAACTTCGAAAAGGGTACTTTCTGCCTCGCTCGTGTTCTTCCTCACCTTTGTCGCGAGAGTCTTTCCAAGCAGCTGCCAAGTAGGAAAAAGTAGTCAAAACGCTCTTTAGGTGGTCGTCGGTTCGTCGAATCAGCGCTTATGCACAAGATCGAAGAGTTTTCTCGAGCGAGACGTATGTATGTAAAAAGGTCTGCGACCGACAGAGTCTCTCCTCTCGAAGCAGTTCTTGATCAATTGTCCCTCTCCCTGGCTGCCCGCTCGAGGCGAACCACGAGGCAAGTTTACGAGTAACACGAGGGCGAATTTCATTAGAATTCTATCGGGTTCGAGACGGCCGATTCGAGGGCCGTTGAGAATTCGTTACGTTCGAGTTTCCCCCAGCGGTCCCACGGCGGCAGTCGGGTGTACGCTCTCGACTTTGGCCGACGGATTATTTCTAACCCGGTTTACCGTAAATAACGACCCTTTGATACGGCGAATGGCCACTGGCTCCTAACCCAGTTCTCTCTTCTCTCTCTTTTTCTCTCTCTTCTTTTCACTCAGTCTTCTTTTCACGGCAGATTTACGAGATGACATACTTACGTCGTTGTACGGGAAACTTTCTTTTACGAGGTCCGCGAGCCGCGAGCTCTCTCGGCAGGTTAGCTGTAATTACCTGCGGCGGCGCGTGATCACGCGCGCGGGGGAGAACGATCGCGAACGTGAATCGGGACACGGAGGAAAAGTTCGGGGCAGCGGCGGCGAAAGTTTCGATTCGATCTCGCCGGAGATTTAACGGGACGATGAGTTCGGTGAATTTTCAATGACTGGCAGCTAAACGAAGAAAACTGAGCGACTAAACTGTACCCCAATACGATTCATCTCACTGAAAGGCCCAGAAGCAACTGTTCCGACTAGGAAATGAAGACGATTATTTTGCCATAAAATTTTATTGGTATGCAAACATTTGGATCGATACGAAACAAATTACAGGCGCGCAAATTACTGGCTCAGTACCAGACAACGCCACTCCTACTCGAGGTTTACCCCACGCCCCCTCGCGAGTCACGTGACCCAAATTAACCAATCGCTAATTTTCGTTGCATCAGCGTTGCACCTGAAGAGGCCCGATTTTCTCGGTTACCGCTAAAATCACTTTCAGTGATAAAAAAAGAAAAGAAAAGGAAACTTGCGGGAGAAAGAGAGAAAGCGTTGCGTTATTTTCGATACAGACATCGACCAAAAAAAAAAAAAGAAATGAAAAGTAGAAAGTTACGAGAGAGAATGTACAAAAGCCCCGAATCCAGTGCGCTATAGAACGTTATAGAAAACCGGGCGTGACGCGAATTCGTTGGTGGTTTGAAATGAAATTTTTCGGATTCCTCCGCGAGATATCGGACAAGTTTGTATCGGCGATGACGCACATCGACCCGGGGGGTTGCGACGCGCGTACGTACGTGCACACGTACACAAACATGTCACGCAGGGCTCGGGTCGGCCTCGGACTGTGGACGAAACTCGTGAGGTCTGTCGTTCCGTGTCGGCCGGCTGCAAAATTCCGGCTTTGTTAACCAGCCGTCATTTAATCGGTTCTCGCGGCTATTCAACCGCGGTGTTTGCTGTATACCAAAATCTCCTCGTGTGTTAAGCTATCTCCAGTAAATTCTCATCCCCATTTTTTTCGTCCTTTTCAACAAAAAAAAAAAAAGACTACGAAATACCCGAGAGAGAGAGAGAGAGAGAGAGAGAGAGAGAGACTGGTTTTGTTGGTGTTTGAAGCGAGTAACGCGCGTTTAATGCGTCGATGGATAATTCCTCGAGGCAGTTGGCCGCCTCCTCTCGTTTTCCGTCTCTCTTGGCTCGTTCAGGTGGCCACCGGTATCTCGAGCCGCGCAGATTTACGAGGCGCACCGAGATGACCCCGGCAACGAACCGATCCGTTTAAATAGTTGGTCCGCTGGAAGATTTGTGCGCCGGCATACTAGGTCGTGTGTGGCACGTTGGCCAGGGGATCGAGCGACGCTTGGCGGATTCCCGCGTAATACGGGCAAGTTTACGGGGGGTCGATCCCCTCCCCCTCTCCTCTCCCGCCTCGCAAGGGAGACTGTTTCACCCTTCTGCTCTTCTCGTTTCTATCGCTCTTTCCACGACACATCCCGGTTAACGACCAACACCCGGATATTTGGACGTTGGCCGATCGCTTCCCTCCTCCTCGGAGTGTCTGTACAACACACTGTACTCACGCACTGTCTACGTACGAAGACCGTGAATCGGTCCGCAGGAGAAAAGTGCCCGCGATAATTCGTGAGGTCGATCCGTTTGCCTGTCGCTTGCGCGATATCGCGAAATCGTAATTTGCCCTCCGCTCGATCTCGCTTCTCGGTACGAAGGTTTAGGAGCCAACGTGGTGCGTAGAAGTTCTCCGACTAAATGTCTTTTCAAACGCAAAAAATATTTTCCGAATGGTTATCGAAAGGCCAATAAGGTGCAACGCTAATGCAACGAAAATTAGCGATTGGTTGATTTGGGTCACGTGATTCGTGAGGGGGCGTGGAGTAGGAGTGGCGTTGTCTGTAATTTGTTTTCTATCGATTCAAATGTTTGCGTATCAATAAAATTTTATGGCAAAGAAGTCGTCTTCATTTCCTAGTCGGAACAGTTGCTTCTGAGTCTTTTACTGAGATGAATCGTACTGGTTGTAAACAAGCCGTGCAGTTTTTTTTATTGCACCATGTTGCTGGTAAAAATATACATTCAGACGTAACCAAGGATGTAACTATCGCGAGCGCAGGCTGGCTGACCCAACATTGGTTTCTTTCACTGTGGCTACTATCACGCAAAGGATAAGTCCTCTGTTTTTTTAGAAAAAATCGTGGCGCCAGCTTAAGCGCGTTGAGTGACAAATTTCAAGTACTCGATCAAACGTACCTCGAGGCGAGGCACAACAGGCTCTGCGAGGGAAAGACGCGGAAGTGGAAGTCGCGGAGGAACCGTTCAAACGTTTAAATAGCCGCCACGGATCCGGCTGTTCCGGTTTCCACGACGAGATAACAGCATCTCTCGCCGTTATTTTCCATTGTTCCACACTCGGCGGTTGCTCGATGCTCATTTTCACGCGAGCGAGCTAGCGAGTTTCTTTCCATTCTCACCGACGACGGTGTGTACCGTCCCTGGCTAATTTCTCCGCTGACGCGTCCCAGATTACGCGCCCCGTCTCCTCCTCCATCCTCCATATCCTACTTACAATTTTTCCAACGAGCACGCGCGAGAGCTCGTCCCACCGTCTCGAGTGCTCGCAAATCTCGCATTTCCTGACCTCGCGTTTAATTAAAAGTTTGTTTAAACTGTCGTTCGCTTTTTCGCTCGCACGCACCGCCGTCGTGGCGCGACGTTCCAATTCGTGGTCCGGCGACAACCACGCCACGCCGCGCCACGCGTAATTTTCCCACCGGTGGCCGCTCGTTTCACGCGAGAGCACGTCAATTTCGAACGGGCGGCGTTTGCACCGCGTAATTAGTCCGTTTCTCTGGTCTTTTGACTCTTGGCAGAGATCACCCGGTTTCCCGATTCGGCAGGAATTCGCAATCGAGGGCCGACGAACACTCGATGCCTCTATAAACGCGCGGCCCGTCGAGTTGTCCATGCGCCCCAGCATAGAGCAGCGTGGCGCGGAATTTTATTGCCGCGAATTTGCTCGATTTATTTGTTTTACTCTCTGCATCCTCCCCCTCCGCCCCGCCGGTCGCTGGTTTTTCTCCTCATTCCACGTCCCGCGTCACGTCCCGCGCTGTCTTTTTTTTCCATCGATGCATCGAGCGATGAATTTTGCTGGTCCCTTTTTTTTTTTCTTTCTGGTTTTCTCTGCCGGATTTTCCGAGCGCGAGCTATTCGGCTCGCCGAAACTCGAGCTTCTTGCGTTTCGCGATCGATGCGATTTCGGTACATAAATTGCAGAATTCGTTCCAAGAATTTCTTTTGATTGTATTATTTCTTCTCGCATTTTATTTGAGATACAGAGCAAAATCACCTGGGCATTTCGATGTTTCGAGTGATTTACAAGTTCTTGTTACAAATAATGAAATAAATTAGAATTTATGTACGGTGCAAAATTGGAGAGAAAAGATACAAAGAAGCTGGTGAAACTTGCTGAAAGATATTTATGCGTACCAGGAATATCTGACAGCTGTGGAAGAGTATTTTTCACAACTGGAGAAATATCGTTTATCGTTGGGAAATATTTGTTAATATTTTTGTACTAAGATAAAGTCTAATTTGAAATAATGATTTCCTTCTTCCATTACTTATTGCTAAAACGTTAAAAATTTTAGACATTGTAGACATCCGAGTAACATGAATAATAATTTTTGTTGTAGCAGCTCTATTTCAGATTAGTAATTAGTATATATAATTAGTAGTACAATCGAATAGGAAGTGGAAAAGTGAGTCGAAGGAAAAGAGTAAAGCATTCTTTTCGAAAGAACAATTTATTAAATATAATTATGAATGAATTTATCAAGTATGAATTGAATTTAGCCACAAGAGAGAACAATTGATAAGTGATAATTCTACGCGCGAAAATAAGAAAAAAAAGAACGTAGAGAAAGACGTCTTCGTAAGAAACGCAAACTTCGTTTTCGGGGGAAACACGCTCAAAGCCTATTTCCTTGAAAACGGCGCCTTATAAACGAAAAAACGTATTGTATTCTACGCTTTTCACCCTCCTGTCGTTATCGTTACTAACCAAATTCAACGTACATGCCAAAGTTTTCTTCTTTCTACTCTACGACAGAGTAGAGGTATTCCACGAGGAATTTCGTCAATTTAAAAATTTGAAAGGTAATCTCGCACCAAAAGAAGGAAAAAAGAAAAGAGAAAAGAAATATATAAAAGTCCCCCTTTGTGCCCGTTGGTACAATTTCAACTGGGACAGAGAGTGCACAGCGTGCTCTCTGAAAGAACCGAGGCACGGTGAAGGACCAACTCGACGACGAGAGACGCGAAAACGCGCGCGTAACGCGTCTCGCTCTTAGCCGATTCGTCCGCGATCTCGTGACGCTTGTACGCTCGTGAAAGGGAGGATCACTTGAGCGTTTAATAGCGCGCCACCGCCGATCCTCGTTCCCGGCGGTTACAGCGGTTTCCATTGTTTCGCTTCCTACTACCCCCCCTTGTGACACGCGCACGCGTACACCCTCTCTCTCTCTCTCTCTCTCTGTCTCTCTCTCTCTCTCTCTGTCACACGACGAACAGAGCGCGCGTTACGATTCTTGAAAGCGGCGAGCGTGTCCCACCGAGCCGATCCGAGCCGAGCCAGCCAGCCAGCCAACGTAAACCCTATCAAAACCGGCTTAAGCTAATTTGCAATTTACGCTGTGTATGGCTTGTGCTCGCTACATTGGCTCGAACTGACCGAGCGTCTAGCTCTCGCGCCACCGGCCACCGACTGGCCATCGAAAATTGAAACGCTAACACCGCCGCCGCACCCGGCAGCAGTTTGCGAGAGAGTTCTAAGAAGATTTCGCCAATTAGAACGGCTTGGTGGAAATCTCGCGCTCGCTCGCGCGTACTCGACGGGAAATTGACGCCGTGTCTCCCCTCTTTTTCCCACCTCTTCGCCCTCGTTGATTTCTTTCGAACGATCAGCTCTGCGAGCCCGCCCGCTCGAGTCGAGTGAAATTTCGATTGCCATCGGCAATTTCTGTCTGTTGATTGCAAGCGGGGATTCTGTTTTCGGAGAAAACACCGGCGGGGCACGTAACGTATCTATTAGGAACTAACTGTTCTCTACGTTCCTGCGCTGGTAGATTATGGAAATGTCACTGTTATTTATCGCGGAACGAGGATATCGGGGATATGGGGGATTACACGAGGCGAGAAGATACGGCTTTAATTGCGGCCAATTGAAAGTCGTAATTAATTACGAGACGTGAGTAGACAATCGCGAGTTTGTCGAGGCTCGATCACGATCAAACAATGCCAGCATGTATCAGAATACCGTGCAGAAAGAAGAAAACAATGGAAAATGCACGAGAGAGAGAGATTAAGCTCTTTTTAGACGTTCCAGAACGTTTTCCATGTTAATACGCTGATCGAAATATCGTCGGTGAATTCTGTTTGTAAACCACGCGGTCGGCGCGAATTGAAACCGGTTGGAACCGCGATGAAAGTATTAACAAATCGCTGGAAATTGGTGGAGAACGGTGAGATTTTACTCCGCAGTATACGATGTATACCGTTCGGCTGATAATCAGCTCAAACTGACCGATAAGAGGATGAAATTCATCCTCTTACGGTGTTTACGGAGTAGACGGAGACTTTAGGAAATTGAAAGCGCGTCAGAAGTGTCGAACCTTTGGGATTTATGCCGATTATAATCACTCTGACGATGTACTAAAGTACGTCCGATTGATCTTTCACGAAAATCGCTGATCGCGATTAGCATTAACCTCCGCGATAACTCGGTTGCGATTGTCAGGATGCAGCGCAATTTTGCACCGAATACAAGTCTAGAACGCGAAATTTCTTACCTTTCGGAGGCTAATTAAGAAAGTGGAATCTGAGCAGATAATTAGCGATTGGTTAATTTGGGTCACGTGATTCGCGAGGGGGCGTGGGGTAGATCTCAAGTAGGAGTGGTGTTGTCTGGTACTGAGTGATCGCGCCTGTAATTCGTTTTCTATCGATTCAAATGTTTGCGTATCAATAAAATTGTATGGCAAAAAAGTCGTCTTCATTTCCTAGTCGAAACAGTTACTTCTGGACCTTTCAGTGAGACGAATCGTACTGGGGTACGAGTCGTATATTTTTTATATCCTCGCAGTTTCAAATTTTTCGTACAGTTTTAGAAAGCTAATTGAAGAGGTGGAATCTGAGCAGAAATTCTTTCGTTGCACATTGTAAAAAGCATTTGTTTAAAATTTGTTCAATATTTTTAAAAACAATTTTTTATAAAAAAAAATGTCGATAATTTTCTGCGAATAATGAATAGCTTGAGAGTATTTATACATTTTTATAAAGCTAATTAAGAGATTGGAATTTAAACAGGAATTCACTTCTTCCATTGCACAAAGAACCATATATTACAACTATACATTGCAAGAACTATGTATTACAATTTGAATATATATTTGCAATTTGCAATTTTCCATAAACGAGCAACCTGTGCGTGAATATTCACTCAATTTCACACTTTCAATTAAGAATTTCACCTCTTTCAATTATGAATTTTCACCTTATTACAAAAGCACAGTAATTCACAAAGAAAGGAGGTAATTGAAAGTTCATGCAGGTTATTCGTCATTTATGAAAGATTGGTAACGTGCATCTTTGCAGTAGTAAATTGCCTTCCTAAGTTGAACAAAACGCGTAAGCATCGATCAAGGAGAAATTAGCGAGACGAATCGCTAAAGAGAATCGTTGAAAACGCGATCGACTCGAATGTTACGTCGGAGATACTGGGAAGGATTTACCTGGATACCATGCTATTTCGGATAAAATATCGCCGGTCGGGGCACGCGAAAGAATGGGTTGCCACCGTGGTATTTATCACGGAGGTTCTAATTAAATCCTACGCCACGAGTTCTTACGGGAGGCTGACCTACTTCCCCAAACTACCCCTTGGTATCTCCTCCTATCTTCCGCTACTTCCTAGTGGAAGTACCGTCCACTCCGTGGTCGGGCCTGTGGTCCACTAGCGGTCACTTTCTCCGAAGTCGTTCCTACCGACTACTTGACTCTGCCATTGGACCGACTTCCGCGGGGGCCCGGAACTTCCCGTTCAACCCCCGGTGTTCAATGGAAAATAATCTATCACCTCTCGCGGTAAGTCTCCCCGGGCAATAGCTTCGGTGGATTACGTGCCACCGTGATGAAATTGAAACTTGGAAAAATTTCCACTTTCGGGGAGAGGGGCGGGGGAGGATGTTGCGGGAAATTGAAGTTACTGCGGATCTCTCGACCTTCCGGACGGACAAGGAAGAAATTTCCGCGATGAAAAGAGCACAGGCGAACACAGGCGTTAAACAGAGGATTCTACTCATAATAATTGCAATGAGTTGCTCTTATTATCAGGACGAGCGCGCGTTATAGCGAAGGAGGGAACACTAGGGGATAAAAACTAGAGGTCGTGGATTTGAGATCGTGCGTGTATTAACGTTTCGAAGTATCAAAGTAGTCAAAACGACTGATTTATAATCTTCGTTACTTTTTACGCCTTTTTTAAAGGTTTTCCTTAATTTTTAGAGACTTGAATGTATTTCTTTTTGTACAATGTAATGAAAACTTGTGTATTCCATCGTATCGTAAAATTTTTTCTTTTATTTTAATGTCTCTGATGCAAATTGTTATGCTTTAATCGTGGGTAGTTCTTGTATTGAGGAATTAAAGATCTGTGTATTTTATCACTGAAAGTGATTTTAGCGGGGGTAACCCAGAAAATCGGGCCTCTTCAGGTGCAACGCTAATGCAACGAAAATTAGCGATTGGTTGATTTGGGTCACGTGACTCGCGGCGGGGGCGTGGCGTAGACCTCGAGTAGGAGTGGCGTTGTCTGGTACTGAGCGATCGCGCCTGTAATTTGTTTCGTATCGATTCAAATGTTTGCATATCGATAAAATTTTATGGCAAAAGTCAGAACAGTTGCTTCTGGGCCTTTCAGTGAGACGAATCGTACTGGGGTACAAGTCGTGCAGTTTTTTTTACATAGAATGTTTCGAAGTTTGATGTTCAAACTTTCAAAAGGTTACTATTTCACTGGGAAATTTACTGGTGAAAATAAAATAAAAATGTATATTTTTCTAATGAGGTATTTATGGACTTTTTGCTGTACGATATTTTGGCCTTCTCTCAGAACACGTTGGCAAAGTTTAAACTTCGGAACATATCTTTTAGTATAGCCTTTAGTGTAATGACTACTCTTTGGTCATTTGGCAAATTTCAAACAAAGAATCGTGCAATTCACTCTTAACTTATCTAACATTGAATTATATGGAATCTTTCATTTAACTCTTCGAATTTAATACTGAATGAGGAAAATATGACAAATGCAGAATACGTCTTTAAACGTATATCTGCCTTTTGTTATATTTCTACACGTATATCCAATATATTGTAATATATCATTCCCTTTGAACTTCTATTAATAGACCAATTATTCCATTATTGATTTTAAGATTATCTACACAATACTCTAGTCCGGGTTAAGCTTTCAAAGGGTTAATTAAATTTATTAATTTACTAATATCGGTCGCGGAGAATGTGAAACACAAAGTGAAATGAAATAAATTTCAGTGGTATAACGTAAATCATAGTAATTTATCAATAATCCAACATTATTACTTAATTTTCAAGTAGATAAAACTATTACAAAATTATCTTTACATTTTATTATTTTAGTTTTCTCTCTAAAGGTTAATTTAACTTGATTACTAATTACTTCTGTTACAGAATAAAGTTAAATAGACTAAATTTCAACGATCTAACGTAAATCGTCACAGTTTATCGATGATTCAGCATTATTACTTAATTTTTAAGTAGATAAATTTCTTATAATTCTAGTAGCTTGTACTTACATGTAATTCTAGTGAACAAATCAATTATATTTTATTAACGATTACAAAGTTATTCTTGCAATATTTTAATTAGTACAATATTTTTTTTCTAAGCGGTTAATTTAACTTGATTACCAACCTCTGTCACAGAATAAAATATTAAACACGCTAAATTTTAACGAACTAACGTAAATCATGATGGTTTATTGTTCAAGAATCAATTTTTAATTCTCTGCTTTCTGTGTACGCGTGCAAATATGGGTTTTGCACTAATACCGAGTCGTTCGAAATTTGAGATAAACAAATACCAGCAACATCGAGGGAGGGGAGGAGTAATCGATTTATTTTGACAAAATGAATAATTGAACTGAATCGGAATTAACCGCGATTAGGTATTAAGCATCCGTATTGGATGCCCCAGTACTTGGCGAGATCTGACATCAAACGGCCGCAGACATCTACATCGCGAGCCGAGTCAACCGCCAAGGACTTTGAAGATAATTAAACGTCGTTCAAACGTTTGCGTCTACGATAGGAAGCGTTCGAAATAGTGCGTTCAACGTTTCAGACAAACGCGGCGTACGCCAGCATCGACGCAGGGGAGGCACTCGTTTCCACAGAGCCGAATACATTTAAGAAACCGACGCCGTCGTCGAAACGGATGATCTTTGGAGAACAACGATCGCGTGCAACGTAGTCAACTGAACCGTGGACTATGCTACGAGTTCCAATTTTAATCTCGTTCAGTCATCCTTGAAACGGTTGTCGGGTTTGAGGTTCGGGATGCTTGATGGAAGGACGAATGGACTTGGGGTTTTGAGTGGTAGAAGGTTTTGATGGCAGCGACTCCTTACCCCAGACGCTTGTTACTGGCTGGCCCCGATCACCCATCCTAGCGGGGTTCCGCAGACTGCTTGCTTAACGTCGGAGATCGGTAGGACCTCGACGCTAGGCGCGCGGGCACTTGCGGTTTGTGCTAGTCAGTGTTCGAAACTCGTAGTTGAGAAATCCTAGGCCGCTGCAATTTGAATGGTCATTTCCAACGCTATGTCGTTTTATTTGAACTGACGATGTTTCGTAAATACAAAAAGAAAAAAGAGAAGAAAGTTTGTTGAGGGCTAAAGGGTTAAAGATTTCACTTGCTTCACAGATTGAAGATCCTAACTCGGACCTAACTACTTCGCAGTTGCTCGTCATCGCGATGCCTCGAGGATCCTCCGTATTCGTCTCGGGACGATTTCTCTATCCCTGGATTATTTCTTTCCTTGCGCTTCGTGGTGTCTAACGAGTAAAAATGTGAAAAGAATGAAACAGATAGTACGAAAATTCAAGTGGATCCCGGTGCTTTGCACGGTAGCATCCGATTCAAGCTCGGGACGACGGGAGTTAATTAACGATCGTTGAATTGGCAGGCGTTTCGACGAGACGACCGCAAAGCGAAACGCTGAAACATCCCGCGAACGAAAATCCCGATACTTTGGCCTTAACGCGCCGAGTTCCCGATGAAATACCCACTCGCTCGGCCGGAATTTCCCCCGGTTTGTTCGTGCCTTCTTTAGAAACGAGGTTCCTCCCCTCCCCTTGCCCTCCTCCCGTTGGAATTAACACGTTAAATTGATCGTTTTTTTACTCGAGAAAGTCTGCGTGAAAAAGCACGAGGCGCAGTTTCGGTTGACGAGCGACAGACTCGAAACGGCTTGAAATATTGGGCGCCGACCGAGGAATCGGACTCTATTAATCTTCCTCGACGACGCACGACGGGGAAGGTTACGATTTCCAAAATGAGACACGGTGAACACGCGCGGAGATTCTCTGTGTTTCTCTCCGCGTGGGGTTCAAAGGCGAAATTTCGAAATAATACCCCCGCATCGAACGTTGCGTCGAACGAAAAGTTCGTCGGTGGAGCGGGGCGGTGAAACGAATAAATTTTCAGCGCCAGGGTTGGCGAGATTTTGTCACCGCGGTGAAATTAATCGGCCGTCCGGCTCGGTCACGCTACGATTCGGTTAATCACATTTTTTTTTTTTTCACGGGGGGGAAACGACGTTGTTGCCGCGTACGCGCGCTACTCTCTTGCTCCCTCTCCGCCTCGTTTCGACGCCTTCGCGACGTACGTCTGTTTGGAAATTTCGGCAACACGCGCCATCGTCGACGAGAATTCGCGCAATTTTTACTTGCCCCCTCCCCCTCCCCCCTCCATCGCTCTCTGTTTGCGAATACCTTTGGTTCTCATCGTTACAAGCAAATCCGATTGAATGTTTGCGCGCGCGACCGTGACGATCCAAATTAAATACGCCGGCGAAATATCATTGGCGGCCGTCACGGCTCGTATTTCACCCTCTGGTTTCGACGAGCCGGCCGGATCTACCGTCAACTGGCGCGTTGTTACCCCCCTCCCTCGTGCTCGTTGAGCGTGACAATTACAGAGCACAGAGCGGGCATCGAACGTCGAACGAGCCCGCGAAGAACTCAAATTCCGGGTGATTCAGGGATTGACGTAACCTGCGGCGCGTCCTTTCGACTCTTTCGTTAATCGCAACGGATATTTCATTAACGGGTAGATTTCGTACGACGTTGAAGTATAATATAATAGAAATGTCTCGATAAATATTTAAATTAAACGGAAGAATCAGGGGAAGGTGACAAAAGTTTCGCAAAGATTTTGTACAAACTGAGAATACTATACAATTTAACTAAGAAACTATATCTTCACTGATTTCTGAGATCTATTTATTTGACAAAATATTTTATTCCGGGCTCCTAACTTTGAGGGTAATTTTCATCCCTTCAACATCGACGATCGTGTTAAATATTTTTTTCGAAAACTACATTCGCATCAGATTTTGTCAAAATCGATGTGTTCCCTTGCAAGTGCATGACGGCTGCTGAAAAACTGAAGGATTTGAAAGGAGAATGGTGGTCATTTGGAGGATGTTGTTTTTCATACATAATATACTGAAAAAAATTCATCGATTATATTTCCAAATAAAATAATAAAAAATTAGAAAAACACGTGTTTTTGTTTCGTGTAATTCAGCCTTTCAGTAACCACCTCGTGTAATAAAAGTTGAATAGTACAAATTGGGTCAGGACAATTCTAGTGGCTAGAAGCAAAACGAAAATCAGGAATAACAAAATTGGGGTTTCAAGAAAAGCACACGTGAGAATCAGTTCACTGTTGACTGTCGTACAGACTAGTTCGACCGAATCACAATCAGACGCGAGTAGTCTAATCTGTTGGAAGCGCTGGCCGCGCCACAGTAGTATTCACCGACTTTCGTCCGACAGTGGATCGAGTACGTCTTTCCCGCCTCGACCCTACATCCTCCTAACCCGATCGACGTGCCCGGGCTCGAGGATGAAATTCGCTTAAACATTCGCCCGTTGTATCAATTGCTTCGTAAACACTGTTTGCGGAAAGTTATGTAAATGACAGCGACTCGTGACGCAAGAAATCAGGCCAGCGGAGAAGTTCTCGCGGCGAAGTTTCTGGCGATAACACGGCGTAATCGAGCTGCAACGCGCTCAGAGAGAGATCAATATACGTATATACATATACATATACATATATATATATATATATATATCGTGAAAGACGTACGAGGAAATCTGATCTATTCGAAAGATGAAATCGCGGCATTCGTCGAGAAACGCCGGCCTCGCGTCTCCCTTTGCTTCCATCTCTTGGAGGATGTAACGTTTCTCGCGGCGGCGAGATGCTCTTATAAATCGATTCTGATTCATGGCGCTGTGTACTCGTAAAGGAATCGATTTCCTCTGGAAACTCCTCGCGCGTTAGAATCCTCTTCTTCTCTCTCTCTTTCTCTCTCTCTCTCTTTGGGCTTGTTTATGAGAACTAAAACGATTCTCTCCAGATTATTCGCAGAAATGGCGAATGTCCAATTTCAAGTAGTTCTCTTCAGACACGTTTATTTTATAATCAGTGGTCCGTCATTCCAGA
>KQ435724.1:337441-391666 GCA_001276565.1 Melipona quadrifasciata | reverse complement strand
CCGGTTGCTCGCCATACGTCTCGCCGTTCGGACGTTCGAAAACCGAAAAACAAACGGTACTTTATCGATTCGCCTGGGGGGATTCGACGGGATCGCGCTCGTTTCCACACACTCGCGGGATTTGCGCGAAATTTCTGTTTGAACTCTCCTTACTTTGACCGCGATTTAAAGTTCGTTCGTACCATCGACGAGCCGAACCGGAACGAATTGCACGTATCGATAGTGTTTCTGATTATTTGTTGATACATGTGTACTCAATTGCGCCATGGCTTGATTTCTTCGGCAACGAGTTTTCAAAAAGAAAAAAGAAAGAAAAGAGAAACAACGTACAACGTACGACAATATTGGAGATTAAACTTTGTAGAAATTTTGTAGAATCGCGTAGATTGTGTATATGAGTTGGAAGGAACTCTCCTTTTATGATCCACATTCGTCCACATTGGATGGATCATTTTCGTCTCCTTTTTGTACGATTCTCTTCCTCCGACGTGATCAGTTGAATTCGGAGAAAGTGGAACGCACGTCGACACGTTGAACGTTATCGTTACGAATCAAGATCGAGGAAAGCGACAATAAAACACCATCAATACGCGTGTGCTTCTTCGTCTCGAGGGGTCCAAACGTAGAGACGTACATATTCACTTTTCCTGAAGGTTATTGTCAAAGTTATCCGCGATATCACGCTTGCGATTGCGAGAGAGAAACTCGAAGAGCGTTCGTCGCTTTCTCGAAAACGACGCCGCCTAAGCTCGGCGTCCGAGATTATGTAAAAACTGGTAAATAAAGTCGCGATAAAGTTCACGGGGATTCGGGCGTAGCCGGGTGAAATCCCTGCTAAGCGATATGAGGGTAGTTACGGTGGCAAGAATCCTTACGATCGCGGGAAACCGCAGACGCTCCTGTATCCCTCGCATTAGGTTCCATTTCTCTCCTCGATTTTACGCGATGCCGCGCGACGCGGGTTAACCCACTCGAGGCCAAGAATTTCTCTCTGCGTGTTTTTTTTTTTTTTTTTTTTCATTGGGTAAAAAATGAATTTCGTTAATCTTTCAAAGAGAGAGAAAGAGATACGAAAGGGTGCGAGAGATTTCGAAACAATTAGACTCGAACAATTTACCGCGTGCCCCCTTCTCCCTTTTCTGTTCTTTGAGTTTACCATCCAGCTCGAAAAACCCCCGGTTGGCCGCGATCACGTTGCTACTTGGTATTTAATTATCACGCGACACTGCGTACCATCGCGCGTATCGTTTTCACTTTATTACCGTATTAGGTAGCAAACTAGCGTTTAACCAACGCGATTAACCACCGTAATTCATAATGAGAACGAAACTTTGCTAATTCACGTTTATCCTCTGCCTCTTCGGAACCCCCCTCCGCAGATTAACAAACCGGTTGACCCGAAATCGCGAAAATGTTTACACGCTCGACCGCTCGACGAATAAATCCCTGTCCAGCCGCGAGTGCTGCGAGCGAAATTTTCCCTTACACCGCTTATGGCGGACTCAGCTCGACGCTCGGATAAAAGAAGACGATCCGTCTCTCTTTCCTTTTTCTTCGTCGCGTCATGTTGCGCGCGTGTTCAGTTTTTCTTGCACGCGGCTCGCTATCTAAAAATGGTGGATTCTTTTGGATTTCTTTTCGCTCGTTAGTTTTTGCGGGAAAAGATAAATTAGGAGTTACAATTAATTGGGAATTGTTGAATTGAACAGTAGTTGATCATTGTTATTGACAATTGCTCTCTTTTTTGGTGATCGAAAGTAGTTAATGCGTAGATTAATTCTCTTCTCCGAGCCTCTTTTTTCATAAATTTGTCGTTTATTTACGAGAAACTGAAACACGTTTCAATCCGAGAAACCCTTCAATCGTCGTTTTCGAGCTTTTTCTCTTAAAGAGTGACTCTATTTCGAGTTGAAAAAAATTCAACAATGCTCCTCTGAAAGCGTCTTAGAATTTTTTAAAAAGTACGCGTCGAGCGTATAATGTTAAAGCTAAGGAGTTCGTTTCAGCGAACAAACTGTGTAACTGAAAAGTCGCCATTTAAAGAAACATATCGCTTTCTTGTTTCATTGTTGCAATCATGCATTTTTTTTTTTTTTGCGTCTACTCGATCCTGTTTTCCGAGATTAGTTTCTTTTTAGATTGTTCGACGCTTCTATAGTTGAAACATCGACGCGCAAAAAGATTCCTCTACGTTCAAAAGAATTCTTCTACAATTCGATAGTTTTATTTCACTTATTTCGAGTATTCAAAATTTTTGCGCTTCAAGAATTTAATCGCGAATTAATTGCGAGGGTCGCGAGCTAATCCTTTACCAATTCGACGAGTGAAATTTCGTTGCTCACCAACGGAAATAAATGAATAATTTTGCCATGTGAAACTCTGAAAGACAGGGAGCGCTTCGAAAATTCGCAAGGAACGAGAAGGAAGCAAATATCGGCAGATCCGACGAAGCGTGACGAACCGCAGAAACACTCGGCACGCGGTACTGTGCGACGTGGACGAAGGGAGAATATAAAGCTGTCAGTGGCAAGCGTTTAGCCTGGCCCTTTTGCCGTGCGCACGTGGCCACCCTCGAAAACGCAAGATTCAGACCTTCGTCCCCTCCTCTCTCCATCCCTTAGGTCCTGGCTCAATGTAAGAAATAACGTTCCGCTCTGCAGAGCGGTATGATTAACTTTGAAATGAACCGGCCGCTGGCTGGAACTAATGCCTTTGTAACGCTGTTACTCAGCTCGTGTCTGTCAGTTTCATTCTGGTCGCGTCGCGTCGCCGAGTCCCCCGAGTTTTCGAAGCAGCGCCACGTTCTTCCATGAGTTCGTTTGCAAAGTATAAACGATCGGACCGATTCGATAAGAAGAGCAGCTCCGGAGAGTACGGAGTGGATTTTGAATTCATTTATTTGAACCAAATGAACCAAATCTTTTTGAACCATCCATTTATTTGAATCAAATTTTAGTCGGTCAAAGGAACCCCTGCTGGTTCGTTTGAATCTCGAAGAAGAGAAATCTACTAGCAAAGCTTTATTACAAAGTGACGTTCGAATGTGTAAATTATTTGCACTCCGCCACGAGTACTGTGCTTTCTCTGAAGATTTCAGAATGCGATTTTCAAGTTAAAAGTTTGCGTACTAGTAATATGGGTACAAATGATGTATATATAAGTAACATCAGTAATGAGCGACATCAGTATGTTACCAAATACATTGGTACTATATATAGCTGGATGTTTTGTCCAAAATTATATTTTTTACGAGTGTAATTAAAAAACAGTGAAGTCGAATAGAACTTTGTAAGAAACGAACGATGTTTGTCATTTAAAAAATATACCATAACGACAACGCAGTAGAAGAGTATAATATTTACAAAACTGCACGACTTGTACCCCAGTACGATTCGTCTCACTGAAAGGTCCAGAAGCAACTGTTCTGACTAGAAAACAAATTACAGGCGCGATCGTTCAATATCAGACAACGCCACTCCTAATCGAGGTCTATCCCACGCCCCTTCACGAATCACGTGACCCAAATCAGCCAATCGCTAATTTTCGTTGCATCAGCGTTGCACCCGAAGAGGCCCGATTTTCTAAGTTACCCCTGCTAAATATTCTTTTATATATAGAGAAAGGAATATTGAACATTCACTAATAAAGTGAATAATGACGATTCGAAGCTAAACGGCGTAGGTTGCACGTAGTTCAACGTGATAACAAGGCACGTCGACCACGCGACAGAACGTGTGACGCGCAGCGGCTCCGTGCATAAATCCACGGCCCGTTAAATAACGCTCCGATACCTCTCGAAACGAGACTCGCCTGCGGGCAGCGCGGAAATAGGTTAACAACTCGCAAAAACTCCATCGATCTTGACGAATTTCAAGTCGAGCGGCGGTGCGCGCTCCGGCTGTCAGAATTAATGGCTACATCCGGCGCGGCGCTTTCCCCGCGTTGTTATAGAACAAATTCGAGATTAAATGTGAAAAATGCAAATCCAAGGGCACCGTTAGAGCTCGGACCTGTGGACGAGAAATGCGTCGAAATGCAAAATATCCACGCTGCGCGTAGGTGGCTAAAAAACTGGCGAAAATTTGCGCTCCGCCTCGCGAATTTTCGAGAAACGGTCGAAATACGCAGTTAACTGTTAAAGGACAGGAATAGTGTAATAATTATCGTACAATGGACGACTTTGACCACTTGCGCTGGCAACTGATTCGCGGACCATAACGAGTGACCAAGCCGTATACAATAATTCGTCGCTTTCTTTTTGAACTCGTCGGTACGATACTGTATAGAAATTATTGAGAAGTAATGAATTTGTTACTTGTTTTGCCTGGGTTGTATTTAAATATACTTAAAACTGAGAAAATATTGCAATTTTGGGACAAAATAATTCTCGACGTACGTAGCACGAGGTTAGGGGTTAATGGCACGGTTTCGCGTTAGAGTCGAGTCGGGATAGTCGCAGTTCGATCTACAATCCCTCGAAAGGTACTGCGACACGACAATTCCCAACTAGTGAATTTTACCGCGACAACCGCATGTACGGTGGTCGGCGCGAAACACCGACTCTGTTAACGCGGAAGCAGCGGGAGCGGACAGTGGAAAATACGCGGCTGTCACTGGCAACTGGGTTCATCTCCAGCCTCTTTCTTTAACGCCGCGCTGTCTTCTTCGCTCCGGAAACTCTCGGCCGAATTTTAGTTAATTCCCACGGGGGCAATTTGTCTCTCGAGCGTCAGTTTCCACCCGAGAGCACGGTATTTATGGTCGGCGATCTGTCACGAAGTCTTTCACGACTTCCGTTCGAGCACACGCACGCCTGATACGCCGCGATTGCTATTCGCTAACTCGCTGGCGCTGATTCAATCGCGAGTATAATTCAAAACCGGGGCAAGTGTTAAATTCACGATCTCGACGGTGGCTGCCGCGTCTGCGAGTTGTTTCGAGTCCCGTAATGAAATGCCACCTCGTAATGAGTTACCCTAGGACGGGTTCAATTCTCTTGGAAATTAAAAATCCACGGAGTCATAGACGGAATAACATTTCACGGTTGATCGTTGAATGGAGGAGCGAGCGGAACGAGAAAAAGAAAAGAAATTGCCTTTTCTTTTTCTCTTCTTTTCGACGAAATTCAGGCGGATATGCAAACGAAAACCTCTTCAGCTGCTCTTTCTGCTCGTTTAATTTTATAGAGGTAGCAGCGGCTAGCGCATTCGAAGGGAATGCACCGGCGAAACGTTTGCCGCGGTCGGCGCAGATTCTTTTATAATTAAAAATAAATCCGGCGTTCGAGCGTGCCGGTGAAACGCGATGTTTCAACAAAACAGAAAGAAAGAAGGAGAAAAAAAAAAGTGAAAAATTCACCGCGTAAGAATGGCGGTTTAATGGACAATCCATTTCGGTTTTTCTCTTTATTATTATCGAGCGGGCACAAAAGCAGCGGTGAAATTTCTTTTTCAACACTTTGTTTCGTCGCCGTCAGAGATCCTTTAGTCGACGTTTGCCGCGACTTGAAACACGCACACAGAGGAGGGGGAAAAAAACCCTATCAAAGAGATTTCTCTTGCCGGTCGGATTTATTGAAATTTTCTAATTAATAGCTGCCGTATACTGTGTCACGTAGATACGTATACCGCCGTGCGTGTTGTATACAATTTACAAAGTGGCGTTTATTACAAAAACCGGTTACCTCCGAAAGCCGTTTCACACAAAATTTCGGCTCGTGCAACTCGGAGCTGTGTATCGTCGGATAAAATTCTATCTGAAATTCTGCTCGCTATATGGCTTACATCTTTTGCAACGGTGTAGTGTAACAATTAATGCATCGCAGAGAAAATTACTACGCGTAATTGGAGCAAAAATCAGAGACCGCGATATTGAAATATATGCGTAAAAGTGTTCCTTTTATCACTGAAAATGATTTTAGTGGGAGTAACACAGAAAATTGGGCCTCTTCAGGTGCAACGCTACTAATGCAACGAAAATTAGCGATTGGTTGATTTGGGTCACGTGATTCGTGAAGGGGGCGTGGAGTAGGAGTGGCGTTGTTTGGTACTGAGCGATCGCGCCTGTAATTTGTTTTCTATCGATTCAAATGTTTGCACATCAATAAAATTTTATGGCAAAAAAGTCGTCTTCATTTCCTAGTCAGAACAGTTGCGCCTTTCAGTCAGACTAAATGTTTGAAAACTGTTGAAACAATATCGTACGACAAAGATTTGCAAAACTTTTAAAGGTGGGAAAATGAAGGTACTTTTTTTTGAAAAATGGTACAAAGAGCTGTCTTAGTACGTGAAAACATTGACAAATTTTTGTCACAATGGATTGAAAGATTCTCTTTACGATGGCGTCTTGAACCTGGACGTATTATCTCGAGCTTTGAATATTAGTTTCAAGAAATCGAGATATTGCGTTATATGTCTGTGTTCCGCTTGGTATTTCAAAATTCAATAAAATGGCGAAAAAAAAGAGAAAAAAAACCGTAGATCAAGTTTCAGCGGCTCATTGTAAACTCAGGGAGAGTTGCGAAACCCCTCAAACACGTTGCGAAACAAATTTTTCAATGCGAGGTAGAAACGCGTCTTCGCTTTGCCTAAATCTGCCACACAGTGCGAAAACATCTCAGAAAAAAGAAACGAATATATGACGTATTTTAAAGGTAGAAGCTTCCAAACTTGAAAAAAAAAAAAAAAAAAAACACGAACGAACTGAGATTTATCGTCGGACGATTTTGTTTCACGAAATTGCAACGATTCGGATATTAATGCGAGCGTGACCGTACGTTTGCAGAAGAAGCGGCGTGGCGGCGTGCGGCATAAATAACGAAAGAGTCGCGCGGGATATTTGCATAAACGGGGAACAGGGAGCCGTAATGAAAATCCTGTTGCGTCGCGGAAGTTTCGCGAAATAATGGCAAATCCGTTCGACGGTGCGGATGTGCACGTCATCCAGGACGGTGGTAGCGAATGTATAATTGGAAGACGATTCGTCATGATAAAATTAACTCGGTCGAACGGTGGCGGCGGGTGAGCGTGAAATCAATGATACCGCGTGGTCGTTGATGTCGACGTTGAACGCTAGAATTATCGTCATCGTCATCGTCCTCAATAATACGGGGATCGATCCAGTTCGACGCAAGGATGACCTCGGCGGAGGGGGGGGGGGGGGGGGGCGGTCGTCCCTTTGACACGATGCTTATCGCGTGCAACGTGATTGACGCGTCAGGTCAACCGTTTCTACTGCGATTTCGTGTTACCACTCTATCACTCCCGGCCAATGGCTTTTGTCGGCCATGCGCGCGCTGATATACTCACGCACTCCCGGTTGTTTACATGCCCGTTGCCACTGTGCGATCATTGTCATTAATATATATTCTTTTTTTTGTTTTTTTTTTTTTTAATTGAAATCGACAGAGAGACGAGCAGATCCGGGAAATGAGCGAAGAAAGGAAGATTTAGATTTGAATTTTTGGAAAGAGCATTGCCGTAGCAAAGTATTGAATTGTTAAATTGTTACGTAAAAATTGAAGTATTAAATTATTTACACGTGTCGTTTGTTATTAATCAATATCGGAGACGGACATTCGGTTATCGCAACGTTTCACTCGCAATTAATTTCGCTTATTATTCGGGAAATGAGCATCAAGTATGATAAAATTGTCGTGGAAGAGAATTATTCGTTGTGCGGCAATTCAGATTCTATAACTTTATGAAGTTTCGAGAAAGTTTAAATGTACTACGTGAAATATATCGATGTATTAATAAATGCAGCATACCAATAAATTAATTTGTATAATTGGAGTTAGAAATTTAATTATAATTTATCGCGTGCAACGTATTAATGTTACAACGTCACGATTTGATCCTCAATAGCTACGTCATTTGCTGAGAGTAGCGCGACAGAATCGCGGGATTGCGATCGAAATTGGACATTTCGAGTGACGAACGGTTGTTCCGTTGCATGATTCATTCTCGACGCGTCACGTTGAACGCCAATACCAGCGGAGAAACGACAATTTTCTGTAAATTCGATATATACTTACAGCAGAGAGCACAACTGAACGCGTAATGATGAAAAATCACTTCAAACTGTTGCCACTTTGTGAAAGAAAATCACGCAGGAGTGTAATACCCGGTCTCATCTCGAAGCCACGAAGCTTTCACTTTGAATCACCCGAGTTCGTTTATCTCTTTCAAAGGTATTTTTGCATCTTGGAGTACTTTTGTTCTCGGCAAATTGCAAAAATTCCAATATCTGTAAAAATACTCTCTAACAAATTTTTCTCGCGATTTATCGTGATTGTGAAAATCGAGATTTTTCTCTTTGCAACGATTGAAACCGCGCGATATTTCTTTGCAATTTTATTGGACTAGGAATTGGACATTGAGGTTAGAACGAAATGTTGGGAGCTTTTTGAATTCCGTCTAATGGGAAACTTTGGTCTTCACGGCTCTGACGGATTCAGTTGTAAATAAAATTCTCCAGTTTTTTCGCACGTGTGAATTTTTATAACTTTTTTTTTTTTATTTTGAAGAAACGAAGACTGCCATTTTAGGGCAATAGTGAAAACAGAAGCTTTACGTTTTAAGGTAAAATTAAGTTAAAATTATACGATCTTTTTCAACAAAGTTACAACAATTCGAAGTATCGACAATTTTTCACTTAATCTAATTATGGTGAAAAACTGACTGCGCGAAAGCAATTTATGTTTGCCAGAATAACACAATTGGTAAGGGGGTCGTAAACTTTCTTTTAGAAGCCAAATACACGAAACGCTGCATATTTTGCTTTTTTCTTAAATTACAGATGCAAACACTCTTAAAAATGTCATTAATACTTGCTCCAAACTTCGTACATCTTTCGTTCCATCTGTCGTTCGTTAATAACGCCGCCGATCGATATAACACGAAGACTGAACGACTCGCTGTATGTGCGTTCCCTTCGTACACACCAATACACATGCACGGGGAGCTTTGTACTTTTCTAAAGTAACGAGCCCAATATGTAAATGTCCGTGCAGCTTCCGTTTCTTCCGAGCGTCTTTCCACCAAGGAGCATAAGTTATACGGGCGATTTGTTCGAAATGAATCCAGAGACCGGCTAGGAAACGGTAGCAAGACGTATCGAGTGCCGTTGCCTCGAGTTGCTTGTCCCCGGCGTGGCGAAAGGGAAACGCCAGGGGCGAAGGGGGAACAGATCAATGGGAAAATCGTGAAAAATCAAGCGTCGAATATTCGTCCGCGCGCGTGTGTCCAGTTTTCCATCTATTCCAAGGCTCGAGCAGGTTGAAAACGTGTCTTTTGCTATTTCAGAGAGAAAGAGAGAGGGAGAGGGAGGGAGAAAGAGCAGGAAACCGGAAGGGAATTCGCGGAAATACGTACGACGCGGGGGAAATTCCGGGATAATTTAACCAGGGAAAGGGTAAGAGAAACGAGGGTGTGCAAGTGACGGTGACGCTCGACCGCTATACCGCGTTTCGGTTTTGTTTCCGAGAAAAAGATCGCTGGTGGTTTGCTTCAAACAAAGGTATTTACGTTCCACGTTGTTTTCTTGTCGACGCGAAAGCGTCAGTCGAATTACCGAGCGAAACGAATCGTGAAAGATAATTGGCCGAGATGCGAAACAATATTTAGGCCGAAGTGCCCGAGCGTTTCTTCGAAACTGAATCGCTTTGCTACGCTGAAAAGTAATAATTCGTGCAATTACACTGACAGCTTGGCAACGGAGATTTGTAATCGGTGTTTTGCAACAGTTTGCAGAAAGAGGATTTTTAGTTTATTCAGAAATGTGCTTTGTCCCTTCTGATTTTAGTGGGGAAAAGGTTCGAGAAACACGGTTATATTACGCAAGTCGCTTCTTTCGTGTATCTAAAGAATATTTTACCGGTAACGTTTCTATTGCAAGTTGCAAATTATGACAACTTGCAACCCCCAATTGTAGAGGTAAACCAAGGAGGGGGCTGGAAAAGTTACGCACGAGGATGAAATTAGACACGTGGACGAAATTCAGTCGCGTTTTCCTGTCATTTGTCGACATTATTCGGCGTGGGGAGAAAAAAAAAAAAAAATGTTTGGGCCAGAGATAAGTGGCATACTACCCCACGTATATATATATATATATATATATATATATATATATATATATATATATATATATATATATATATATATATATATATATTTTTTATTTCGGTCTCGCATGCCAATCTGTTCGAAGCCTCTGGAGCTTTTATTCGCGATATCGCAGATCGAAAAGATTAATGCAACGTTGGATTTAAATGTTTTACACCTATCTGTAACTGATGCCGAGAGAGAGAGAGAGAGAGAGACTAACTGGCTAAAAATCCGGCTAGCTGGAATCCACACGAGTTAGTCGATTAGTTATTTCAAAAAACGTTCCCTCGCCGAGGCGCTCTGGCGCGCGGTTTCTAACCGAGAGAGCTCGACTTTCGAGTATCGATTCTCGCGAGTTCCGACCGTTCGCTATTCGCCCGAGACTGAATATCGTTTCACGGTCATCGGATTTTCGACAGGTATTCCGACTCATTGGCTCGCGTCGATAATTACCTCCGGAAACGACGATAAATAAACGTTCGACGTCCTTGCGAATGAAAATGACCAGGCATCTCCGAGCAGCTTCAACGAGACGGTGCAAATTATGACCCGTAAATCAACGGGAAATTACCATTTTCCTTTTATCTTTTTTTTTTTTTTCCTCGATTTAACAGCTTTGTAGAAACTCCAAAATTACAGTAGCTTCTGCTGTTATAGTAGTTTCTACTAACTAATTATAGTAGCTTTTAGAGCTACCGAAACTATTATGGTAGCTTCGTCGATTTCGTCTCTGACGTGAGAGCTAAGGGGTTTACAGCTCACGTCTAGAGTTTCACGGCCTCCTCTCCGAGTTTCACAGACGTCGTTTACTTTTATCCAAGTTTTTTCCCCGTGCCACCCCGCGAATTTCTCATCAGGCATATGGCTCTTTTTAAGTAATTCCGCCGGAAGATCCAAGACCCGGCCTAGTTTGGAACCAATTTCTTTCCCAAGACGGAGAAAGAGCTTGCCGATACCTGCTCGAGCGTGTATTTCGGGTGGAAGGGGCGGGGGGACGCGTCGAGCGATAAGACAATGAGAAAAACCACACGAAAAAGCGATCTGCTGGCTTAAGCCAGAGAGGACGAACCAGATGGCCAGGGCAACTTGATTAATTACACGAAGATCCCTTGGTATCTCGGAGCTCTAGATTCCATTTTTGTTCCAGTAAATTATATGACGGATTACCTTTCCCTCTATCGCGGCAAAGACTGTGTCTACGAACCGTGTCGAAATATTACGGATCGACAGTTCGAATTCGCAACGGGGCAATTAATCTAGATCTAAGATTGAAAGTTCGCGGAGTTGTGCGTCTCAGTTTTGCCGTTTGTACCGCCAAACTGCCGGTAGCAAGATAAATTTCGGTGTCAACTTTTTATCGCGTGTTGCGCATCGAAGACTAACGATCCAGGGGAGAGATGGCAGAGCCTCAGGAAATGAGGAATTAATCGATCCGCAGTTGGGAGCTTGAAGAGATCAACGATCGGTGAATATCCCGTACTGTCGCAGTTTTCGACAATCGATACACGAGAACCTGGCCAATGCGTGTTACATCTCTGTTGATATAATTTTCATTTTCATTCTCATTGTTATCGACTGCGTATTATCTTCTTCTTCTTTAATGGGCTTACCAAGTTTGAACAAATAAATTAAATGATAAATTAGAGTTAGTATATTAATTCTATGTTTATTAAATATATTATTTATTACAAATAAAATAGACTCAATAAAGTCGATAAAACAGATTGATAGAGGAGATTAAACAAAATTGGCCGATTTGTTGTTAGACAGATTTCTAACAAACTAGGAAATAAATTAATTATAGCGCAAACTTTTAATTTCAGTTATAACAGAAAGAAATTCAATTTAATTTCATTTTATTCTCGACAAATAAAGAAAGTGACACGTAAAGAAACGAAAGTTGTGAAGGATGAATGGAAAGGATTGTTTTTAGGTTAGGAATGGGAGTGAGAGAGAAAGCGATAGTTTTGCGTTACGTCTCGGGGTCACTGCCTAGACTCATCCAGTGGGGCTGATGGCAGCGACTCCTTAACCCCAGACGCTTGTTGTTATAACTAAACCCTACTAGGCTGGTCACCCATCCTAGCGGAGTTCCGCACATTCTGCTGCTTAACATCGAAGATCGGTAGGACATCGACGGTAGGCGCGCAGCCACTTGCGGCTTGTGCTAGTCGAGTGTTCGAAACCCGTATTTAAGGAATCCTAGGCCGCTACACACGTAAAGAAATGAAGTTTAAACTTCAGAATTTCAAAATAATAATTACTTTTTGTTAAATTAACTATCCATACACGTGGCCAAGAGATGGAAGCTTCATAATAAAAGCGTTCATACAGATATACAAATAGTTCGAAGAGAGTGTAAAGAATAATTGAAAGGAAATTTTAGCATCGCCATTTCAGAGGACGCGTTGGCAATTCTCTGTTTACTGCCCGCCTTGCTGTTTTTGAAGACACAGTTGATCCTTTCGACCGGGATAGGAAACTCCCTCGGCTGGGAATCTTATTGGCAGTCGTAATTCGTTGCACGCGCGTCCCATTTGTTCGTCAGGCGAAGGAGAGGCGGAATCGCACGGATCGGAGGAACCTCGGCGGAAATAAACGCGTACCGGGCAGGAAGTCATTAGACCGGTACGTGACGCAGCTGGATCTGGCTCTCGCTCGCCGCGCCGCGCACAATCGGCCAAGGAATTAAGATGAAATTTTTAAAGTGTCTGGAAATTCCAAATTCCCTGGTCGTACGGTCACGCTCGGCGAAGCGAAGACGGCCGGTCGCCGCCGAGGATCCGCGTCAAGTAATTGGAAGTCGTGACCAGCCCGGGCCTGGTTTCCCCGCTAATGGCCGCCGGGACGAGGAGGACTCCTCCCGAAACGGCGTACGTTTTCGCGCGGAGTTAATGTCTTCTCTCGGAGCAAGACGACGTTGGGAGAACCTCTCCCCCCCCCCCCCTGACCGCAGGAGCGAATAATGGGACGAGACGTGGAAACGCGAGAAGAGAGAGAAAGAGAAAGAAAGAGAGAGAGAGAGAGAGAGAAGCGCAACTGGTCAGAGGAGAGATGAGAGATGAGAGACGAGACGGATTTCATCGGTGAGGGATGAATTTTCGCGAAACGTCGGGGATTCTGTCGAGACGTCGGAAAAATAGAAGATGGCAGAGGAACGACCTGGCGTCTCGGAGGAGGCGAAACGCGAGAAGGAAGAGGAAGTGGAAGTTGACGGATGGGGGGACGTTGGAGCAGCGAGATTTTTCACGGTCGGTGTAATAAGAAGAGAGGCAAAGACAGGGAAGAATGAGATTCCGCGTGATGTCTAATCCTCTCGAACAGATTGGATAGGCTCGCGTCCTCGTTCGAGTCGAGTCGAGCAAGCAAACACCACGGCGGGGCCCTTTCGGCTGCACCGGAACGTAATTTGGGACGCTCGGCGAGTGTGAGCGTTTCGTTTCCTGCTCGAACGAGAAAAAGAAAGAACGCGTGGATGAAACGGAAGGAAAAAGGCACAGGATGAGGGGGGAGGAGCGGAAGGAAAGTCGAAAACTGGGAAAGGAACTGGTGACAACGAGGACAGAGTCAAGTTTGGCTCGCCGAATCTGGGACAGCTCGTGGCGTTGTTTTCGACGTCATTGTTTGCTCGTTTTACTTAATTGGTACGACATCCATGCTCACGCGTATAATTGGAGAACGAACGAGGGGGAAGAAACGGCACTAGGGTGGTGAGAGAGAGAGAGAGGGAGAACTCGTTTACAAAGCAACGTTGCACGTTGCTCCGGCACAACCGGTCACGCCTCCCTCCCCCGTTCGACGAATTAATCACAGCCGAGGAATTCCTCGGAAGGCGTTAAGGTCTGCAACGGAGAGCGACTCCGCGATGGATTACGTCCCCGGACGTTATACTTGAGACCCTCGATTCGCGTAATCACGCCTAAGACGGTTTCCCCTTCAGCCCTCGAACGAAATTTGCAATCGCGCTCGATCGTTTCGTTTCCCGCCTTTTTCCTAAACCTCCCCGCGCGACACTTTGTTGCGCCAATTTACGACTCCGACCGGTCGGCAAAGACCCAATGGGGTGTAATTATATCTTCCGCGGGCACTTAGAACGCGGCGCAACGCGTCCGTGTAATTTGTTGTTGTTAGATCGAAACACCGAGATTTCCAGCGAACTTCACCCTCCCCTCGACGCGAACCGACGAAGAGGGATCGCCGGGCTTTGCGAAACTAAATTTCATCGGAACGTCCTTCGGGAGGAGTAGCGTTTCGATCTCGTTTGCGGCGTCTCGGACACGCGCCACTCTCGGAGAGTCTTTTCAACCCGGGGGTTGAAGCCGGTGTTTCTCTTACCTTGCACCGAGATTTTCCAAAGTTTCGTCGATAATCGTTGTTACGTAGGTATTCGTACTTGAATCGTCGAGTAATTCGTCGAAGAGCGCCGGAAGAGGCGCGAGTTGAGTCGAGATTTAAAGCGAACTTTCCCCGAAGAGGGATCATCGGGCCTTTGATAAACTGAATTCCATCGTGGCGTCCTTTGAGAGGGGTAACGTTCCGATCTCGTTTAAGGGGTTGAAATGACGTTAATAATAACTCGGATGCGTCAGAAACTCCGGGGGAGAGGCGCACCTAACAATTTAACATACGAGAGTAAACAAATTGATGCCACGAGCGGTGACGATTCCACGCTGGAAAGAAATCGAAATCTTTCTCGAAATTTACATTTCAACTGCGGGCGGTCCTCGACTTTCGTACCTGACTCGTTCGAAAGTTGAGGTGCACGGAGAGTAGAGCAATTAAAAAGTGTTTTCTAAAGTATTTATTTTTCAACGAGGTGTATGTATTGGCGTATAAATAAATAACACTTTGTTGCTTAGGATCTGGCGTTTTCTTTAGAAATTTCTTCTTCCTTTTTTTGCAACACGCTGCGACTTTTTCTGTTGCCCTCCATTGTCAAAAATTTGTCAGGAGATGCACGAAGGCTTCGTTGCACGGAAGCACGTGCGTTTCTGCGATACATATCGATAAAAATCTTTCGAATACAGTGCGAAATAGCGAATTGTGTGAAAGTAGAATGCACCCACACACGCATACGCACGTATTTCTTTCTTTCTTTCTTCTTTCCTCTTACTGCAGCGAGCCATAAATTTGCCTATTTCCCGTATCTGCCGTATTTATTAAAAAATTTCATTTTGTTTGCACAAACATGGCAGCGTCGATAGCGTGTCATGCGAGACAGCGCTCGCTTTCACCGATTACGAATTAAGGACATTTCCATCGACGACGACTGAAACATTCCGAGACCCGGCCGGTTATGTTCTTTTTCGTCGAGAACACGGCTCGCTTGAGATTTAACCATCAACTCGGCCGCCGGACGGGGATAAAACAGGAGAATTCTACGCGTTTAGCGCGGTAATATATTACTTACGAGGCATTGCAGCGGAGATCCCGCTTTTAATCCTCGACTGGAAACTAAACTACTCGTTACGTAACGGCCAGACCGTGGTTAATTTAACTGCGGCGGAAAAAAAAGGAAAAAAAGAAGAAAGGAACAAAGGTAAGCGGATTACGCATCGTCTTGGAAAGCTGCGCGTAGCGAGAAAGAAAAAAAAGTTAATCGCGATACGGCGTGTTGGAACATCGTTCGTAGATTTCAGTTCACTTTATCAAAAAGAGAAAAAGAGAAAAAAGTTTAATAAAATTCCCAGGAAGTTATACTCGAACGGGCATGAGTTTCGTTAACGAATTATCGAACGCGTTCGCGAAAAGGTTTTTCAACCGCAAACTGTTTTCCGACGAATCGATCGGAGAGGGAGAGACGTGTCCAATCCAACCTTCCGACCTTACGTTCCAAGTTTCGCAGCGCTGTTTGTCGATTACGAGTTTGGCTTCCTTGGAAAGGAACGGTATCTCTATCGGTCCCTCGGCGCATCGAGATGGCGTATCGAAGTCGAGAAATTGCAAAGTTCTCTAATTGCTCGTTCCCCTCGCCCCCCTCGCGAGTAACCAGCGTTAAAGGCGACTCGTTCTTACTCGTTTCCACCTCGGTTGAATTTTTCATTTACGCGTCTTCTCTTGCGGCGCGGTGATTTCAGGCCGAGTTCCCTCGTCGTTCTCGATACGAAAGACGCATTGTGCATTCGTTAAATAGCTGACTCCGTCCCGGATTCGTCTCACTGAAAGGCCTAGAAGTAACTGTGTTCTGACTAGGAAATGAAGACGACTTTTTTGTCATAAAATTTTATTGATACGCAAACATTTGGATCGATACAAAACAAATTACAGGCGCGATCGCTCCTACTCGAGGTCTACGCCACGCCCCCTCGCGAATCACGTGACCCAGATCAACCAATCGCTAATTTTCGTTGCATCAGCGTTGCACCTGAAGGGGCCCGATTTTCTGGGTTACCGCTAAAATCACCTTCAGTGATAAAAAACGCAAAGAATCTCGCGAAGGATACGAAGTAACGACCAATATTCCAGCGTGGGGTGAGTGGAACGAGTCAACGCTTGCTCGGATTCACCGAGCGAAAGCGAGAAGAATGGAAGAGGGCGAGGAGAAAACGATCGAACGACGACGATAATTCACCGCGAGAGGATCGCGAAAGCATAGTTCGCTCCGAATCACGTGACCCAAATCAACCAATCGCTAATTTTCGTTGCACCTGAAGAGGCCCAATTTTTTTGGGTTACCCCAAAAATCACTTTCAGTGATAAAAAACGCAAAGAATCTCGCGAAGGATACGAAGTAACGACCAATATTCCAGCGTGGGGTGAGTGGAACGAGTCAACGCTTGCTCGGATTCACCGAGCGAAAGCGAGAAGAATGGAAGAGGGCGAGGAGAAAACGATCGAACGACGACGATAATTCACCGCGAGAGGATCGCGAAAGCATAGTTCGCTCTATTTGCGCTACGTTTGTGCATCGCGGCTCGATAAAAGGTCAACGTTCCACAATCGAGCGGCAACGATCCGCGGCAGCTGCGTTCGATCGGATGATAAAAACAAATTGCCTAATCGGCGAAGCTTCCTCACACGGGCACGGGCCGAGAGACGTCTCCATCCACTTTCACGGGGTGAAAGGAGCATCTTGCGGAAACTCACCGTCGGAAGATAATAAGAGCCGCATGCCAAGCACGGGGGAGTAGTATGGCACGTCGTTAAACGAGCTGTTCAACTTCCTCCAAGAATTTTACCCTCTTTCCGTTGCCGGTACTCCAGTCTCCTCCATCGACGATCCTCGTCCTCGACGAGGGAGGAGCAGGAAGGACCTTGAAACTACTTCGATCGCCACGTTATTACTTTTAGTCAAGTTTCGTCCAACTCGCCTGCGATTTTTTTTTTTTTTTTCACTCTAGCCACGGATTCGGAGAATTGACGGACGTGGCGGAGTTTGTCCAGAGATATGCGAGGCATGTGCATGCACGAGCAATCGATTGGAATCTTTATCATTGTCGTGTACATGTATAAGTTGACTCGTATCCTTTTCGGGGCTCTCCCTCCTCTCACAAACTCCCACCAATCTCTCGAAAACTTTTACACAAGTCTCTCTTTGTAAATCAAAACTATAACTTTGTTTTTCTGTGTTTTTCATAGCTTCCTTTTTTTTTGGGGGGGTGTTTGCGCCATTGTCAATATTATTTGTAGAAACATCCGGAGAACATGTGTTTCCGACGCAATTAGATTCATTTGAGATGGATCACATTACTTTGCAAGTAAGATAAAGATGTTTCTACGCATGATCGAAAAAAAAAAAAAAAAAAAAAAAAAACAAAAAAAGGAGGAAAAACGAAAGAAGCAAGACCAATACACTTTGCAAGATCCACAAGCGGATCTGTGTTTGACATTTTGCTCAACTTTTCACTCGCAACGTCACCGACACTCGATCGGCAGCTCGACGAAGTTAAACTAAAAAAAAGGAAGAAAAACCAATGTTGTTTCAATGTTTGGTTTGGTTAACTTCGGATTAGGTCATCGCGAGATATTTTTATAACCGGGGGGAAAAAACTGCGGAATCCGGGGGAAAATGGAACAAATTCGATCGAAACTATTTTTTCCAATTTTTCAGACAATGCGTCACTTTTGCGAAAAACAAACGCGATGTTTCGTATTTATTCCATCGGTAGATTAGAACGGCACAAAGTGTTTGGTGCACTGGTGAAGTGTTAAAAAAATTGTTTTGTCAGTGATACCAGGTTTTTATTAGAATTTTTCTATCGTTTCTCAGTTGCGATCGAATATATTTACAGAATGTTCCTACTTTGCATGGTAGATTCTATGAGTGAAAATAAGAAAAAAATATCGTGCGAATGCACGCTCAAAAATTCTTCGTGCGAAATAGAATTGACGATATTTACCCGCTCGAGTTAGTTCCATTTCTCAGGTTTGACATTTATCAGAAATTGAATTTCTTACATTTCGAATTTCCAATTGATTCGCTTTCGTCTCGTCAAACCTACTATAAATTTTTCACCTGTTGTTTTAACCTGTTGTTTCAAATAAAAGTCGCCAAATAAAAGTCGAATGGCGCAAGGTCTGATGACTTTGGAGGCCAAAAAATTGGTCCTCGTCCATTTTTATGAATAACGCTGATTTGTGCAGGACAGTTATCCAACTGTATATCCACAGATTTCGTGTCCCCTTGTTCCAATTCATTTTGTAGAAAACGACAGTCTTGAGTTCCTAGTTAACAAAAAACTCGCTAGAGGATTGTTATCGAAAGCTCTCAAAATCATTCGACTGCGATTTTTTTATCACGAGTTGTTTCGCATTCTTCTTTAATCTTATGAAATACGCCGTTCTCGCACAATTGTTCGTGTTCTGTTATCTATCTTATCGTTCCTTAGAACTTCCGGAGAATTTTTCAGTCTACTTTTGCTTTTTTCTCATAGAATCACTGGCAAATAGCAGAGACATCCTGTATTCAGTTCTCGTCGCGGTGTTGGCAGGTACGTCCAGGGGATAATTTCGAAACGAACTGAGAATAATATCGGTGATGCTTCTGCATCGTCCGACCGTGGACGAGGATCAATTTTTGCAGAACGACCGGGTGCACCGTCGAAAACGTTCGCTGCGATAACCGGCCTGTTCGGCGACGCGCGCTTTAATCGCGTCGATTTCGTATATTTCAGTCAGCCAGGCAGCCAGTCGGTTATTTGAACCTGGCCGCTCGCCCCGGACCAACGCGTTACTTTTACATTTTATTCGCCCCGCGCGCAAAGTTACTCTTCTGTTGTTCTTTTGTTTTCTTTCTTCTTTCTTCTGCACTGCCTCTCTCGTTCGTTCGATACCGACCGTATTTATGCGAGCCACGAATGTTTCGGAACGATCTCCGAACGATCGATAGAATCGTAGACGTATCCGCGTTCCTTTCTCTCTTTTTTATCACTGAAAGTCATTTTAGTGGGGGTAACTCAGAATATCGGGCCTCTTCAGGTGCAACGCTGATGCAACGAAAATTAGCGATTGGTTGATTTGGGCCACGCGATTCGCGAGGGGGCGTGGCGTAGACCTCGAGTAGGAGCGATCGCGCCTGTAATTTGTTTTCTATCGATTCAAATGTTTACGCGTCGATAAAATTCTATGGCGAAAAAGTCGTCTTCGTTTCCTAGTCGGAACAGTTACTCCTGGGCCTTTCAGTGAGACGAATCGCACAAGTCGTGCAGTTTTTTCTCCGCGGAGTCATTATCGCTGCGACGTGACGCGTGTTTATCGAATGGAAGGTTACGCGGCCATATTGCGAACGAAACGAGGGCGTTTAAGGGATGGACGCCGGTGGGGCTGAGACGTTTATTGCCGCGCCGTACTTTTACACCCTGCCCGGTTGCTCCTGGCAACCCTTATTTGCGTGCCACGGTACAAACCGGGCCTCCGTTGAGTATGGAAAATTTACGAGAACGTAGCTCCCGGGCCTCCAACTTGTCGACCTTAATCGTTGTCAAATTAAAATTGCACCGAGTGTAAGTTACTTCGCGTCGGCTTCTTCGATGTGTTATGCATTATATGTATATATACTCTGTAAAGTTTGTAAATCGCGGCGAATCTTAATGAAATGAGAGATGTGCTTACGATTTGTATTAACCCTTTCGTTGCGAGCGCCGGATATATCGACGTATTTTGGAGAAATCACATATTAAATGTACATAATACATTTTAGCCTTCGAATCGAATTTTTTCTATTTTTGTCTATTCGACGGTGGAATATTTGTACGATGAGAAATTATTGTTAGAAAAAATCTTTCTGAATCTGTCGCAATTCTAAAAAGATCTCTCAAACATTTTAGATCAGGCTTTTGATTGAAAAATCAAAGTTTGTTAAAAAAAAGAAAAAAAAAAAGAAACATTCTAACTTGTCGAAATATTATCAGGAAATTGAAAAATGATTCGAAATTATTTTAAGAAAGAATCTCTTTTAATCTGTCGCAATTCTAAAAAGATCTCCCAAACATTTTAGATGAGATTTTTGATTGAAAAATCAAAGTTTGTTTTAAAAGAAAACCATTCTAGGTGCTGGTTAAAATGGCATCGGGAAATTCAATGGGCGCAGAGAATGATTCCATCAATGTATCACATTTTTGAGAGTCAAAGATGACTTGACCAATCTTCACGTGATTTGTTGAACTTCGAATTCGTATTGTCCTGCCAAAAACATAAATCTGTTTTGTCTTATTATTCGTCGTCGTACGATTGCATAAAATGTTGAAGCAACACTGCATTCATTTCACCACAATGCGACCAGGTATTAATTTTTTCACTCGGTTTTCTCCTCGTGTGAATTATAACACGTGTTATTAATTTGCTACGAACCAACGCGAGAGAATTTCACCGACCATTCTGTTCAAAATGAGCAAGTGTCCAGTGAATTACTGTGCTTGTTCCGGGCCAATAGAGGCATCAAAACGGTCGAAACGATCGATTCACAATTTTTGAAAGCTTAAAGTTTCGCAGATTCGCGCCTTTCAGAGATTTCAAATTACGCTCCTCCGACGTAACGTTTGATACTTTAATCGCCGACAGTATCCAGCGTTAATGCCCCGAGCAGTCTCGGCATCTTTCTCTCTCGCGGCAGATAATTGAAACAAAGCAGACGCTTGTTTAACCTACGTCTACGACGTCTCGAATACCGGTATTTATTGCCGAGGGAAGGAAAAAGCGGGAACGATGCTCGACGAAGCGAAAATGGAGACTGTTTGTTGAGGATTAAAGTTAACAGGATCGAGGTAAGAGGGTTCCGCGGCTCGCGATCGTTCTCCAATTAAATACAAGGGCCGAGAGCCAAGGGTGAGAGGAGGGGGCTGCTGCCTTCCTCGAAGGAATAAAGAGATACGGCCGCCGTCCGAGCAAGAGGAATTATCCTCTTGTGCCGATGATTGCTTTACTTATACAGCAGCGGAGCTCGCCAGTCACCGAGACGCGCGATGATCAAAGAGCGACGCCTTTGCCAGGATCTCCTTCTTTCCCCTCCGACCCCACCGTCGTTTCCCGTCGTTTCCCGTCGTTTCTCGCGGAGAAAGACGCGGACCGCTTCCGATTTCGCGGCGTACGACGTCGGCCGAGCCTTTTGATCGTGATCAAAGCGCATCGATTCCCTCTCGGCCAAGGCGGCGAGCGCGTAGAATTAAAAAAAACAATCGGTGGTACCGATCGACGACGCAGCGTCGGATTAATTTGTTTGACGTCGTCGTGATTATTGGTTTTCGATTAATTACCGATGCTTCTCTCCGGAACTCGCGGCGACGTTCAGCGTCGCAATATTAATACCACCTCCTCCGGGGATTACGGATTTAAGTTTCCGCCCGCTCCTCTTGCAAACGCGTGATCTCCCCCGATATTCGATCGCGCGAGGGTGCTTCTTGACCAATCCCTCGAACGATACTTATCAGTCGATCTACCTTCGACGCTCGCTCGACGAGCGAGTTCGACATCGTGTCGTCGAGTGCTGTTCGAGTATTTTCTCGAATCTCCTTAAAGGGATTCTCCGATTTTCGCGTCTCAACGGTTTATGTCGTAAAGAGAGTTCGGTCTTCGCCATCCGTTTATTTATAATTACAACCATCACTCGATCCAGTTTCAAACGCCCTGGCACGTGTTCGACATCGAGTCGAGCGCTGTTTCTCGAGTATCTTCATCCCCTAATAAAGAGATTCTCCGATTTTCATCCCTCAAAACGCTTTGTATCGAGTAAATTCGTTATTTGTGTATTACCATTTGCAATTATTACCATCGCTCGATCTACTTTCAACGCTCTGACACGAATTCGACATTGTGCTTTCGAGTATCTTCATCCCCTAATAAAGAGATTTTCTGACTTTCACTCGCTTTATATCGTAACAATGAATAAAGAGACTTCTGTTTATTTATAATTATTACCATCGCTCAGTCTTCAACCTTCAATGCTCTAGCACGAGTTCGACATTTTCATCCCCTAATGCCCGATATACCGAGCAAACCAGAATACAGCGTTCGCCATTTGGTCATTTTGCAGTTATTACGAATTATTATTAGCACGCGTTCGACGTCGTGTCGTCGAGTATCTTCATCCCCCAATAAAGCGATTCTTTGATTTTTATCCCTTAAACGCTTTATGTCGCTTTATAACAACGACTAAACCAGTGTTCAGCGTTCGTCGTCTGTATTCACGCCGTTTTTACGCTTGGGAACTTTCATTTCCGGACGAACCAACCGAGCGCTATCTAGACCTCCAGTCGGTTATTAATCGTTCCGCAGGATCGAGCGCTATTATCCCGCGAAGCGGGAGAGCAACGCTGAAAGAAACGGCGCAGCCGGCCATTCCCACGACACGAACGAGCCGGCTCGTTCAAGGAATTTCGTGGCCCCGTTTTTCGTTCCGTGGTCACCCTTTGTCTGCGAATCCGCATGGAACTCCGCCCTTCGATCTATCCAGGGATCAGAGTGTTCGACTGGGACGCGCCAGCACCGTAAAGAGCAGTTTTACGAGCGCAGCGTACGCTCTACGTGAAAGTCGTTACCCCGTTACCCGGTTACATTATCGTGGCCCGCGGTTTCTAGATATTTCCCCTTTCTCCCTCTCTCTCTCTCCCTCTTCCTCTTTTTTTTTTCGGTTCGCGTTAATTCGAATTTATTCGCCCCTTCGAAACGTGACCCGGAGCTTAATCCGTTTTACATTCGTTATTTCGTATAATTCCGATAGCCGGAGTCGGTCGACGTAGTCGAGTTTACATTTTTCCTTTAGCCGTTTCATTAGGTCGATCAAAGTGTCGTTCGCCTGCATTTGCGGGGGTTGAAATTATTCGTCGTGTCGTGCTTCCGCGACGCGCTCAACTCTAGGATTTAATTTGTCGTTTGGTGTCAAGTTGACACAACAGCGGAAAGTTGATACGTTGAGAAGATGCATTAACGCTACATGTGAATAAGAAAGTTTGAATTCGCAAACTTTTTTATTAACAAAGGACGAACTTTTTGTCTTATAGATTACGCGTAAAATTCGCATTGATTCTATCCTTGTATATACTTTTGTGTGTGTGTGTGTGTACATACATACACTTACTTATACTTACTATATATATATCTTCTGTGTATATTTTTACGTTTCTGATTTCTTAGTGATCCTCTAATTTCGTCTGACATGACTTTGATTTGTCACAACTATATTCGAAACGATAGATATCTAATATAGCATCATTGAGAAAATGGTACATTAAATATATAACTGTGGTATAATAATTAAAAGTTAAATTCGGAAAACGAGTTCTCTATATATTCGATATACTTCATTATCAAAAATGTTGAAAATATAAGAAAAACAGCTGTCACAGAACCTCCTTCCTCTGTCTGTACCTACGTGCTGCGAAATAATTTAATTGAATTTATTCATACGAGTAGATATCCAATTTGTACAAAAAATAGGGACACGCGAGCTGAAAGAGAATGAGAGAAAAGAGCAACTATGGGCGGATCGGCGAATAGAAGGAATAGCAAAATTTACATAATTGTGATGAAAGTCTTCAAGGATAATCTAAAAAGTATATAAGCAAATGTGAAGGATAATTCAAAATACGCGCTTTGCAAGGAAAGTGCGTCAAATTGATACAAGAGACGAAGTAATATTAACCTCGTCGAGCAACGTCATGACGTTCACGATGTTCCATGAATGAAGCAATTCGCGTGCTTTTTGATTGAAAGAACTCGACATACCTTCACGATTAACGATTTCGATAAATCGTTAGAATAATAGAGTTTGGATTAATTCGCGAGAATAATAGAGTTTATTAACGTAGAAAGGGATCGATAGCCTCTGGCGAAGGGGTTGAGATCACAGACCTCTTTCACACTACCAAACTCTGTGACTCGCGAATCTTATCTGAGTCGTTAACACGTCGAGTTTTTGCAACGAAAAATTATTTTATCAATCTCCAACAAGCGTTTGCCAATTCGGTGTGTGGGTGTTTCACTATCGATCCGAGGTGTTTGACCTTGATCGAATCTAATCGCTGGGGGTCGTCGGCATAAGTAGCAAACGATGTCAGACGTCGACCATCTCCCGCCCGTTAAATACCTCTTCCCGATCACGGTAGTCGAGGTTGACACATCCATCACTCAAGTCTGGGGCTTCTTGGCTGTCGCAAGGAAAAAGGGCCTTCATTCGCCGAAAGACGTGAACGCTGGACATCGTCGCGTTCCACGATCATATTGACAATCCGTCAGAGAAGAGCATCGAGAATCCTTGATCGCGCCCTCTTCAGCCGTCCACTCGTATCCACTGTTCGCTCGCGGATGCTCTGGAACAGAGGAAGGGAGAGCCAGAGCTTTCCATCGTAACCGATCGACCACCTTCGAGAGGAGAGGAAAGCCCTTGACGAAAAGATGGATCGATCCCTTTAAGAACTGTATAAGAGGAGGGAGCTATTCTCTCTCGATTTCCCTTCCGGCTGGCTGGACCCTTCGCGGACGTCATTCCGCGGGAACGACGATAAACCGGCAGCTTCCTATCGCTCCGAGTTACGTCGAGAGTACACGTTGGCTTTATTGCGCAATAACGTCGGGGGCTGAAGGGACGATGACGGTTTCTTGCGTGGATTCTCGATAAAATCGGCCCTACCTTCCCTGGGTCTGCTTAATTATCCGACATTTCTGTCCGGGGGTTGTAATCTCCAATAACAGGGGTGGCTTTTTGCCGGAAGGCGCGTTGCAGTTGCGGAAAGTACCGAGGCGACGAAATAACGATCGAACACGTCGAAACGAGAAAACGCGTACTTGATCCTTAGAATTTTATTTGTTTCTGTTTGTTTGTTTATTTATATTCATTTGGGTCTTTATTTGGAAAGAAGAAATAGTAGAAACGTTTTTAATAATTTTGTTAGCTACACTATCTATCGAAAACTCTGGATATAGAGTCGAATTGCTCGAGTTTAATTACTCTTTATTAAATCATGGATCTGAGGAGAGGAACATCCTTAAAATATCTAGAGGGCGTATTTAAGTTAAATTACTCTGATAAAGGAATACGGTACAAAGGTTTCTGCACTTGTGTGTTTCGCTTAGGAGAAGGAAGTCGGAAATTCGACGCCTATCTTTCGCATCCATCTGAGAAAGTACACGTTTACAATTGTGTTCATTGTTCTCGCAAATTTATAAGCAACAAAACGCGAATTTTTTCCTTGCTCATAGTAAAGAAAGGAGACCAGATAACGAAGACATACTCTAAACGCGGAATAACGACAAAAGAGTATACTGTACGAAGAGTAGATGGATCCTTAAAATATTCAGACGCCTCAAGAATAGTACCTAGGAACGTAGAAACTTTGTTACAAATAAATTTATAATGACCAGCAGAGTCAAGAGAGACACTCATAAAGACAAGACATCAAGATCTTTAGAAATAGTCGACGTTGGTTGTCAAACTTTTGTCTGCGTTTGATAATTGTACAGCGAGAATCTCAACAATTTACACTTGACAACATTAAGAGCCATCGTATCTTAACTTTTTAATGTTGATTCATTAATGTTGATACAACAGTTACATGTACGATAAAGAAAAACAATAAGTGAATGATCGAAGCGATTTATACAGTGTTTGACATTCAAATTAGGACTGAAAATGGTCGATCTACAGGATTCTGTGTCGTGATCGATCCAATCGATTAAAATCGGGCGAGAAAGACTGCAAACGGAAGACAGACTGATTACGGATACGACGATACAGTGAAATTGACGATTGAACATTGACGATTAATTAATCAGATCGGTTATTAATAAAACAGCAGCCACGTCGATTAATTGTCAATCCATCTCTGACGAAAGAGCGAAGCGCTCAAACACGATCAAACGCGTATGCATCTTCGAGAGGAAGCCTCGAGATTCAGAATCACCAGAGTCAATCTTCGATCGCGCGATTAACGCGAATGGTGGCCAACGTCTCGCAAGAGTGTGCGCGTCTTTCCACGCACTTGGAGGCGACGCGACGAAGCAAGCATGGATCATTGGACACGTTGAATGGCGTTCGATCCTTAACGAGACGACGCACACGCGAAGAAGAAACCGGGGTCGGAGCACTCTTGCAGCTCGTGGTGTGCAGGCTTTATTTGCCCGTGATAGAGGAGGTTTCATGGAGCGGAGGCGAGCGCAAGGGCCGCAAGGGGATGTGGAGCGAGCGAGATGGAGAGGAGAGAGGAGAGAGCTCGAGAGGGAGAAGCTGGGTTTCGCGAACGCGGACGAACGAGGAGGGTTAGGTCGAGTCGGTCGTTGACGGTTGGAGGATGATGCCGTGGTCCCTGGATCGATCCCGGCCCACCACCATCCCGGCATCGCAACCACCAAGCACAAGCCAACTACCCCTCGCAGGCACACACACACACACACACACATACACATACACACATCCGGTAGCGCGACACGGGCCTACTTCGACGCATTCAGTTCTGCGGTGGAAAGAGACTCGTTGAATTCCAAAAAATACATGGACGACAATTTTGACAAATTGGTTGGGTGGGACCAGGCCAGAGACTCTAATCACGAGTCTCTAAGTAACGAAGTATCGAGTGGTCGGAAGAGAATTAGAATCGCACAGAGACCTCGTCAATGATACTTTAAGGATTAAGTCTAAAAATCAACATTTAGAAATTATTAGATTGGGAAATTATCGACGTGATCGAAAGAGTGGTTTCTGAGTATTGGCTAAAAATAATGAATTTCTTTATAACGTATATATCAAGGTTCCATTTCACAAGATAATTTGCCTTTGAATATATAGTTTTCATAAACAAATATTCCAAGAAAATTTATCGACATTTATTTGGAAAAATGTATAAAAAATACGTTGTTTAAACAAAAAGTTTTTTTTCTGGAAAATGGTCTGGATCGTTAAATTCGTCGTTGAAAAACACTAATTTTATCTTCAATAATTTCCGAGATATTTGACAAAATATGTCCCCAACTTTGAGGGTAGTTTTCACCCCTTTTAACATCGATGGTTGCCGATAAACAAAAAAAAAATACAAATCATGTCAAATATTTTTTTCGAAAATTACGTTTATTCCAAATTTCATCAGAATCGGTGATTCACACTTTGGTACGTTCCCTTGTAAGTTTAAAAATCAAGATTTGTTATTATCGAAAGAGTGGTTCCAGAACAGAGTAAAGACACGAATTTTGAGGTTAAATGCTGACTACCTTTTTCATTTTTTCGGTCATATTCTTATACCGAGTCTCTGTCGCAGTTCTCGGAGAATTTTGGTGGAACTTTATCCATCGTATGATCTCTCTCCACCGGTTCTCCTGCTCTGTGCCACACTTCCTCCTACGTGTTTCCCTCTGTGTTTCAGTCCGTGTCTGAGGATATGGGGTCAAGTGCCTCTCAAGCAGGTTCGAAGCTTCGAGGCGAGATTTCTTACTAGACTGGCCGTATTAACGCTTCGAGTGCCACTCCAAATTCTCGAAGACGCACAATTTGCTCCATTTCTGGGAGATGATCTCGTTCACTCGAATAGGAACGAATAGGTTTTCGCGCTTGTTTTTTTAAACACATTGAATTTTACCTCTTGAAGTCGTACGTTACGCGTAAAGAAAATTATAAGAGTAAATTATATTATAATAAATAAATAAAAAAACGTTAAAGTTTACCGTTGTGCATTGAACATTGAAAACAAATCGAGTCCAAAGAATTAAATAATATCGTAATTAATTAATATCGTAATTCAACTTTGAGTGTTAATAAGGAAGACTAAACTTAACCTGACAATTAATGGAGAAAACAACGTTGAAAGATAACTGACGATACGTCTTTTAGTTCACAGTGTTAAATGATTAAGAGACATTTTTTTACGAATTTAGAATTTCAAGGTCAAAATATTAATTCTTCTGCATTGTATTCCACTCATCGCGAACGTGAAGAAATCATAGGTCAAAGTTTAATACTTCCCTTGAAAAATGGTAAAAAAGTTTCTTCGTCGTTTAACACTGCGCACGCGTGCGTTCTAACAGCGACTTTATGGTTCGTGGACGTAATGTTTATGTTCCGAATAATGTTAACAATTTCGTCATTTGATTAATTAGACTCACACCGATGGTACAACTATAATAAATCAAATCTAAGTGAAACCTAGTATGAAAATTACGTAAAATAGACATCCACGCGTCCAGGACCATAAAGTCGCTGTTAGAACGCGCGCGTTTACAGTGTTTAATGAAATCCGCGGAACTGTTCAGGTGCGACGTATGGTTCCTTAGAAAAGTTTCACTTTAAAGTAGAATGCAATAAAAAAGAATTTTTGACCTTGAAATTCGAGACCGAGATCAATTTTGCCTTTACCCTTGTATCTCCGTCAAATCGAAGGTGTAGAATTCACGGACAAACTTTTCCTTCCACCCCACGCAAGTACACAGATCCAAATATCTCTCAGTCTGCATTCTGCGTACGATTCCGCTCGCTCTCCCGCTCACGCGAGCGGTCGTCGGCGGACAAGCTGGTCGCGGACAGGCGATGCTGTCGCGCACAGGAACGCTTTCGTTGCTCTCTCCTGCGTTTACACGCTCTCCTCCGCGTCGTACCACGCGTCTCTGCCAACTCGTACCCCGGGTGTATCAAACGCAGACATCGAGCAGGAGACGCGAGTTGCCCCGAGCGGATCCTCGCGACTGCACGCGGTTGCTCGGCGATCGTTCTTTCGGATTCCTCCCGAGTTCCGCGACGAAGGAACGAATTCAATCGAAGTCGCAGTCCGTCCCGCGTTTCAATTTTTCCCCGCACGTCCGCAGTTGTTTTCGATTAACATCGTCCAATGTTTGAAGAAAACTTTGTGTCGGGGTGTCGCGCGCTCCATCCAATCTACGCGGGAACGTAAACGGGAGTAGGAGGAAAAGTCGTCCTCTCTCTCTCTTTGCTGGGAATAAGCACGGCGAGTTCGTTCGGGAATTTACAATTTTCACGCACAGCGTTGCATTCCTGGCAGGGAGTAATCGTGGTGTCGATGCGCTCGTAATTTTCTACGAGACTCCCTCGCTGCTCGATCATCGAGAAACATCGCCGTTTCTTTCCACGCGAACCTCCCCCTTCCCTCTTTCGGCCGCTGTGAAAATTAATCCCTTACGTTACGATTTTCTTGTTAACCTCAAGAAGTAAGCATCACTTATTAAGATTAATTTAGGATATTCAAAGTGTTGAAACGTTATATGTGATTTTTACTTATCAATGTTGTCAGTTTCAACGGAATTAAGTTTGAAATTTAAATTGGAATTTCATAGGTTTTACAATTTACTTTTTCTTTTAAATCGAGACTTTGATTCGTCCCACGAGTACGATATTATAAGTCAAGGGGTTAATTGGCCGCGCGTTTTGTCACAGACTTTGGTAGAGAGAGGACAAAGGAACCAATTGCCCGTTGCCGATCGTGCTTTGGGCATCGTTATCGGCGAGCACATGGAACAAAATCGTCGAACGATCAAACAAGAAGGAATTATTCAATTTAATTCCTCCCTCTGGCCGAGGGTCACGCGAAAATACCGCAACTGGTATCCATATTCACGAAGATTTTGTTGACGCAGATTTTTTCCAACGCCGAGCAAACTGCGACCGGCGCTGTACGAGGCCAGCTGTACGTAACATTTATGACGTGGGTGTGCTTCAACCCAGCGTGTAAATTAGAAATGGACAAATATTTGTTTGCGTTTAGAGCTCATAGGTATATAGGCCACTTACAAAACTACAATCTCTAACTCACAACCAAGGTATAAAGAAATGTTTAAATACGTTTAAACACGGTTTGAATGTGGTTACGTAAGTAACGGGCCACAAGGATTCGAAAATCTTAAAATATTCGTAAGAAACATTTATGCTCGTGTCACTTCCTTGAGAAGTACCTCTACTGCGAAGATTATACATTGAACGATTGATGAAGACGACTTTTTTGCCATAAAATTTTATCGATACGCAAACATTTGAATCGACACAAAACAAATTACAGGCACGATCGTTCAGTGCCAGACAACGCCACTCCTACTCGAGGTCTACCCCACGCCCTCTCATGAGTCACGTGACCCAACTCAACCAATCGCTAATTTTCGTTGCATTAGCGTTGCACCGATTTTTTGCGTTACTACCGCTAAAATCACTTTTAGTGATAAAATCAGCTTTTTTCGGAAATATAAAATATATTTACAATATTCAACATTTTATAGTATATGCACGAACTTTTGTGCATTTTTCTTGATATTTATATAAACAATATGAATATTTTTTTTTGTTTATTTGATATTGTTGTTCTACAGAAAAATAGATGAAAACTAGATGTTTGTTTGAAAAATATTGTTTAATAAATATTATTATTCAGCGTTTTAGTCGTGATTAGTCACTGTACGAATACTTTTTACACCTGCTGTACATGCTAGATATTCGGTTTACGGAGGGCGAGCGAGGTTCTCGAGCCAAAAGACCGTCTCAGGCCATCGTGAGAAAAAAAAATGCAAAAAGCACACATAAGCAACGGTTGTTCATTTCCGCGAATCCAGCGGGGACAATTACAGATAAAATCTGGAGAAACAATTGCGATAAAATGACCGACCCGCGGGTTTCCCGAGGGGAAAAGCAGAGGTTTCGAGCACGCGAGCCAGCGTGCCACGGTTTCGCGTAAATCACGAGGAGAAGCGAGGCGAGGAGAGAGAGAGAGAGAGAGAGAGAGAGAGAGAGAGAGAGAGAAAGAGAGCGGGGGATGAAATAATCGAATGTTATATTTATCTTCGTCCGGGGTGAAATTTATTTACGAAGCCGCGGCGGGGGCACGTTGGACATTAGAAATGTCTGAAGCTCCGACGCGTCGCGCTTCGAGCTTTGACGATCGCCATTTTCGCGCTCCTCGGGTGGAAAGTGCCGCTTTAAAAATTCAAGCGCCCCCGAATGTCGAAGATGGCTGGCGGGCAAGCAGGAAGGAGGAATAGCTGGCGCGATCGCGGAGGAACGCTAGCTGTCGAACGAGCGAAGGGATGGACAAGCGTGTGAATAAACAAAGGGAAGAACGGAACGAGGGAATGAATTAACGTCTCGAGGACACGAAGGCGAGGATCGCTGAACCGTCTCCGTTCCTAACGAGCGAAAGGAAACGAGAAGAAGTTTGCGTCGTAACTAAATAAACGGGGAGAGAGAGAGAGAGAGAGAGAGAGTTGCCACTTTTACGTTAAATGGCAGGACGCTCGGACGGGAGGATCTTTTCGATCGTTTGACGAGAAGAGGTTTCAATCGGCGAGGAACGGGGAAGAGTCACGGACACGGAAGCAGCCACTCGGCTCGAAATTTTCATAATTCTCGTTTTCCAACGTCTAGTTACGCGCGACCGTGCACAACGAAGCGTGCACCAGGAGAGGAGAGCCAGCAGAGGTGAATCGCGTCGTCGCGGAAATGTAGCGGAGGAAAGAAACGCAGCAGCGACGAGGCAGAAATTTCAACGGGACGGCGCGAAAGATCGCGTCTGATCTTTTTCTCCTCTTTTTGACGAGCGATGCCTCTCTCCCCGCTTTGGATTTCACCTCTCCTCTCTTTCTCGCTGCTTGAAATTATCAGAGAGCAGACGTGGGATCGACTACCAGGCGCGAACCTTTTGAAACGGAGTTTCTCCTATGAGGCTTCTTCGTAACTTGATAATTTATTTATTTATTAATAGTGAGGGGAAAATGAGAGATAAAGAGAAAGAAAGAAAAAGTGCTTAAGATCATAGAATCGAGAAAGAAGGCGCACTGTTTTAAGTTATTTCATATTTGATCAGAGGCTGAGAATCATTAGGATGATCGAGATCAGGATCTTTGACAATCCTGTTGTCTATATTGAACACTCTGTTTATAAAAGTTTCGAATCTTTGGAACTTTTTTGAAGTTTCGAATGTGTACGAGTATCTCGACTATGCACGAAGCAAAACTTCGATATCGAAGTTTCGATTCATAAGCGATTCACAGACATACCGGACAGCGATAAATCAGCTTTAATTCCGCTTCTTTACCGCCGCGAGCCTTAAGTCCTTGACCGTGCCGAGATCTTTTTCGGGCCGCGGAGTCACTTATTTATGGCTACGATCGAACTCGTTAACACTCGGCGCACACCGCACATCATCGAGCAGCACACGTTCCTCGGCAACTTTTTACGCGACTCGAATTCCAAATGGTCGTTCTTCAGGGAGGAAGTTAAGCTTTATCAAGAACGATTAAACTTCGTACTCGTATGTGCTCGCTCTTTTTATCTTTTTTCCCCTCTATTTTATTCTCCACGGTATATATGTGTGTGTGTGTGTGTGTGTTGCGTGTAATACTCGAACCACAGTATTATCAAAATAAAACAATAAAGATTAAAGATATAACTAATAAAACTACCTGGATCATAGTATTATTAAAATACAACAATAAAAATTAAAATGTAACAATAATTAATAATAAAATAAGATGACAAGAGCGTAGGTAAATAAGTTAAAAAGTGATTATTCAATACATGTAAAATTAAGTTTATAGATTTCCTTTCCACAATTTGAATATCGACAGCTTTTCATCGAAAATTAAGAGCTCTTTTCCACACCAATATATAAGGTGGGTCGTAAGTACAACTGAACTGAAGCTAATTTTATAATAAATAGAACGATAAAAATAAACAAAATTTTTTCCTTCGAAGCTCAGTTTTCGAGAAAACCAAGTTTGAGAAATCACAAGGTACGTCACTCTGTTCTTAGTTAAAAACGATACAATTAAAATGACACAACAGGATTTTGCAAAATGTTGCAAGTATTTCTATTTTGCTTTAATCGCGCAATATTTTACATACTTATATATAGCTCAAGAGAACATGTTCTCACGAATGTCTGGTTAATTTTTAAAAACTGGATCATTCTTGATAATCGAGGCCTCGGACGAACAAATTTTGCTTCAAACTTCTTGAACAAACTGTCAACTTTCTTCACAAACCTAACCTAAATCTAACCTAAACCTAACCAGAACTACATCAGACGCGGTTGTTATTTACGACCCACCCGGTGTGTAATGAAAAATACTCAATTTCGAGTTCATGCATTCATAAGCAAGAGCGTTGACATTTGTCGGTGAGTGGAGAATGAAACGAACCTCTTGAACGATACTTGAGTCAAAGGGTCGTTTAGGTAGTTTAGGGCATGAAAACATCGAATCGACGGGGATGAAAGGTTGCGTTTCTTTAATCGTTCCGTTAGTGATTCCCGCGAGGGTGCTTGTGACGCACATCTACTCGATACATTCTCGCTCGATTGCTTGCCAGGCTATTCGGCTAATTTGAATCGCATCCGAGAAAGGAGAGATGGACCACCATTGCGATCGATCCGCCGCAAAAATTCTTCAGGTTCGTTCAGTTTTTTTTTCATTCTGGGCGAACCGTGTTGGATCGGTTCGATTTATTTATTCATCTCCCGAAAAGTATTTTTAAATTTCTCGACGAAAATAAATATCTCCCGTTTGAACGAAATACGCATAAAGGAAGTTTCCGTTCATTTTTCATCCGGGTCGAGGTATAAAAATTCAGGAACCGTTTCAGCGGGGATAAAATTTTGTTCCTCTAAAAATGATCCTTAGAGTCGGAGAATCGAACGATCTCTCGAGATTAGCAGAATCGAGCGACAGAAGAAAGATGTACGCGAGTCACAGGTGCATGATCACACGTGCATGATCACTAGATTGCGGATCGTTGTGAAAAATCATATTTCTGAAGTACAGTTAAAAAACGCAAAATTGCACGAAAAATTGTTTCACGCGCCAAACGTTATATTTTGAACATTTTGCATACGTATTTTTCCATGTTGTGCACATCCCGCGCAACTTCCCCCGTAAGTGCATAAAAATGCCAATGATCGCGGGGAAATCCCGATCACGTCGCGAGAGTCGAAAGAAGCGTTTCAAAGTCGCTCAGAAACTCAGAAAAGGCTTCTTCGCCGGGAAGACGAATTTAATTGAAAACAATTCAGAAACACAAGAAACATTTGTTCTCGAAAAGCATTCGTTTTGCAACAATGGCGAATCCGGATAGGTCAATTATCGTTGGTGCGTTCGGGGACGCTGAGGTATTTACCGGTCGAGCCGGGTCGATCGCTCGGTTCAATAAAATTGTCGTTAAGGGAGACATCGAGGTGTAGGCGAGAGACGCGGAGTCGGGCACGTAGCCACCGTGCGTGCCGCTACGAAATTACAAAGCAATTTCGCGGGATATATATTGGGAAATCATTTTGACGCCGATATCGAAAGTATCCATTATACGGTGAACGTTATCGTTACACGAAGACGAAGCTTGTACGGATGATAACGAGAGGTGGGGCGAGAGGAGGGGCCGAGGGGAGGGGGCGTGATAACGAGGGTAGTGCCTCTTATCGTCGATCACCTGCCACGAGCAGCTTGATGTAAGCAAGCCTGCGTGATATTATTACGGGCTATATAGGTTTACTCTGGCGGATCTGCGTGATTTTATTGCCCTCGTGTCTTGCCGACTTAATTTGTTCGTCGACTTGGCGTCGAATCGACTGAATGGTAAATTCTACCAGTGAGAAAAAGAAAAAAGAAAAGAGAAAAGAAACAGATTTATTCTCATTGGTGACAAACGCGTAAATTTCTACATCCTATTACGTGAAATGTTACGTACGAACAATGTCAAAAAATTGCGAATCTTCGTGTATAAGTTCTAAAGGGTGATGTCACCCCTTGAAAGAATTGCAAAATTTCCTTTACGACAAAACTCGATCTCGAGAGTAGTAAAAAGATAACGAGAAAAGGTTTACACGAAAATTGTGGTTATAAAAAGAAAAAAAAGAAAAGAAAAATGGTTTTCTCGTATCTCTGAGAAATTCAACTTTCAGGGGGCAGAGTAATCTAAATTCATAAATATGAACTTTTCAAGGAATTAGTTTAAGAATTAAGTTGTTGGAACGTGCAATAATATAAGTGTCATCACTACCTATGCACTGGTATTTAATACGAATACTAGTACTTTGAATGCTGCTTAAATTAAAATTAAAGAACATCTCACTAATCATGTTGTTCGATTAGTTTTACCTTTTCGAATCGTTTCAAATACAGACATTCAAGATCTCTTGATAAAAAAATCGAAATGTAACAAAAAAAAAAAAAAAAAAAAAAAAAAAAAAAAAAAAAAAAAAAAATAGCTATTGCTCGATACCAAACAACTTTCGTTTTTCACGCAAACAAATAGTTCGCAGATAAATTTAAACGATGCAGTTAAATGACCCGATCTGTGTAACTTACGGTTCAAATGATCGGCCGTGGCGATTCGTTGCAGTCGAGTTTAATGGATTGGAAAATTCGACGAATGTTTCGTTGTCAAAATTATTTCGTCCGCGTTCGTTGGGTCGTTTTTCTCGCTCGCCAAGGAGGGCGAAACTGCTCGAAGGGGCGGGTTGAAAAGAAGGCGCAGAGTAAACTCGGTACACTACGCTCGGAAGGAAGTTTGAACGTCGGTAGTTGCGCGTCTAATTAACGAGAGGTTAACCGAGAAATCGTTCGGCGATTGAAAGGCATTGAAATCCGAGCCTGGCCCCGGGCAGGAGGGTCTCAACGCGTTGAAGGATCCCAAACGAGGTCGAAAATTCGACCTAACGACTATCTCGGGGCACTTGGTGAAAAGGATCCGCGGAGTAGTTCAGAAAGTTTTCAGGCGTCAAATCGCGTGCCTCGCCGCGGCGAAACTTTCCGCGATTATCCAACTTCGACTCGACGTGTCCTCCGACGTGCTTGATAATGTAAAATGACCAACTGTCTTCGGGTTGGCGCCAAGTCGGTGACAAAAAAAAAAAAAAAAAAAAAAAAAAAATGAAAAAGAAAAAGAAAAAGAAAAGAAAGGAAGGAGGGAGCACCGAGAAAGGAGGAAAGTAATTCTGTAATAGCCCGGCTAGCGAAATTAACGATCGCGAATTCTTGGAAGTTCTCGCCCAGAAGGGAAAAAAAAAAAAAAAAAAAAAAAAAAAATGAAAAAGAAAAAGAAAAAGAAAAGAAAGGAAGGAGGGAGCACCGAGAAAGGAGGAAAGTAATTCTGTAATAGCCCGGCTAGCGAAATTAACGATCGCGAATTCTTGGAAGTTCTCGCGTGTCAATGGCACGTTGATCAGCCCGATTGAACGCGAGAGCTCTTTATTGGCAGGCTCGAAAAAACTTGCACGTCCGACGATCACGAAGCAATTTAAGTTCAACGGAAAAATCCATTTCGCTGACGAGAACGGGGAGGGGGGAAAAAGAATGCGGGCGCAGCGGCGCGTGAAAAATATTATAAAATGTAACTCATTTTTAATATCGCGGGATTTAATAACCTCTGGCGACGTGTCGCGGTCCACTGTCTATTACAGCCTCGTTGATACAAAAGGAGGCTCTCGAGGCCCTTTGCCACCGCCAGGTCGCCGGAAGTGCCCGCTGCTTCAGCGACGCCGCCCTGATATATCGACATCCTCGACCATCCAAGCGAGACGACAGCTACGACGACGCTTTCGGTGGTGTTTTTTAATCGCCAGTGGACGACTCTTCGCCACTCGCGAAATGGTAATTACCATTTGTCACGAGAATACTCGTTTCGCTCGCGAATCAACAGTGGCGGCGAGCGTATTTTTTTTTTAAAAGCGAATTTAACAGCGGCGATGTCGATTTCAAGTGAAGGAAGAAGAAAATATTCTGTATTTTTTGCAAGCAAACGGTCGTTGTAAAAATCTTGTTACACGTTGGTATTAATAAGTAGTTATTAATAATTATAATTTCTTTTTTAAACTTCGCACTATATTTATTTAAAAGGGTAAAAATATTTCCATATAAATTGGCGATTATGATTTGTACGATTTAACGAGATCTGAGATTATCCTCCACAATATAGTAATTCGTGAAGAAATCAATTGAGAAAGAAAGAGGAATGGCACGTTCACATCGAGCAACAGTTTAAAAAAATACGCGCGCCGCCATGGAACAAAGAATTTCGCGCGTTTCGGTTTCGTTAGTTTCGCAACGCTTGGCAGTCGCGAGAGTTGGAGATCGATCGTTGCCCACCGACGATGATTTCGTTTGCCGCTGGCTTTCGTGCGCAAGTATTTTTCTCCGTTTATTTGTTTCTCCTTTTTTTCCTCTTTTTGTTCCATTCCTCGCGAGTGAATTTTCCCGAAAATTTTAATCCCTCGCGTTACGTACTGATTCGCGGAACGTTGTATTTTATATATATATACAGGGTGTCCCATTTTAATCTATAAATGCAATTATGAATTCCGAAATTATTCGTCATTTAAAAAATGTTTCGGATGCATTCTTTTACTGTTTTGAGAGGACAGTAATTTGGTCAACACTTGTTACAATTAGCTTGTCTCTAAATAAACGCGCACAGGAGATACGAAGTTTACCATTATCTCTTCAAGTATAATTGTGTAATTTTTTTTACATCAGCCGACGCAACAGATCATTTTCTGTAAAAGAAGATAGTACATAGAAAAGCTATTAGTTTAGAAGATACTTGAACTTTAATGTGAGAGACGGGAAAAAACGAGAAGAGTATTTTTGTATTCATACTGTTCTTGTCTTTTATTCATAGATTTCGTAAAAAAGTATCTCCTAAATTAATGGATTTTAGACGTGGAAAAGTTAACACTTTTTCTCGTAAAAAACGATCTGCTGCAAAAGAAATTACTATCGCTAAAGTAGTAGCGATCTTTGTATCTCTTACACGTGTTTGTGCATACAGAGACAAACTAAGTGTACCAAATTCCTATTCCAAGGAATACATTTGAAAAATACATTTGAAATGTTTTTTCAAATGTCGAATAGTTTCGGCTATAATAGTTCGTTCACACTTATCACAAAGTTCGCGTTAAATTTGCCAGTATTTTCGCATATTTTATCACTGAAAGGTGACTTTAGCGGGGGTAACCCAGAAAATCGGGCCTCTTCAGGTGCAACGCTGATGCAACGAAAATTAGCGATTGGTTGATTTGGGTCACGTGATTCTTGAGGGGGTTGCTACTGTGTCTTTCAGAGACAAATCATACTATGAGGGTACAAGTCGTGTAGTTGTGCGATGGACTACATGAAAAAGAACATCAATGACCTTGAAGAGTCCTTGGAAAAAAATGACTCTGAAAAAGACCAGATTCTTACCAGTTATTCGCCTATCGATATCATACTTATGCCAGGCAAAAAATATTTATCGCATCGTCACAATTCGGAAAGATATTTAGGTGGCCCCATTTAAATCGACCATCCTGTGTATATAATACATACGCAAGAGCGTTCGCTGATAGTTTACCACAGCTCCGTCGTGGCAATGCTTCTTTCGCATCGGACGAAGGGCACTTTGCTGTTAAACATTTTCCGGGCGAGGGGGAAACGACGCGGATCGCTTGCCGGGCATTTTAATATACAGCGACGAAGAGCAGAAGCTCTCCTCGTGGAGTCGAGTTTCGGCGGAAGGGTGCTCGACGACGACTACGCCGGAACTTAATCCGGCGGACGGGATCGCGTTGTTTCAGGATTCTGGTTCTAATACGCGCCGCGACGTCCGCGAGGATTGGTCTTTTCCTTTTGCCAAACAACGTCGGCGAAAGAAGGGAAAAAGAAATGGATTCGCCGCTCTTTCGACCTCGGCCTCTTGCCACACTCCTCGCTCCTGCAAACATCCCGCAGTTTTCCCTTCTCTGGAATCCTCGGGCGAAAAAGTTCAAACAGAAACGTTGCTCGATAGCGCGGCCCCAAAGAATTTCGCGACCAATGAAATTTATTAACAACAGCCGTCGCCAGTTTTTTTGTCAGCGCGAATTTTTCGCGAAAGTTCTCCACGTATGTAAGCGCGCGCGGATGAGCGTATTTCGCGGAACGTTATTTGCTCGCTGTCAGGCACTCGCAAACAAACGCGTATTTGCCCGTTCATTACATTCATTTGACGGCAGCCCGTTTCGACATCGACCTATGCTCTTTTACCCGTTTATTCGCGACTATATGGCTGATTAATTTCCTAGCAGAAATCCAACGACCGCTTGGTTTTAAGAAGTTCAACTCGAGTCAGCGTTGTTAAACAAAACTCTAGCAGGAGGTCAGAGTATTTAGGTTATTGGCTGATGAACGACGGTCACGTGTTCAGGAATGGTTCTAACTTCTCACGAACCGTGAAAACTCGTGTAACTTTTTAGCATTTTTCCAACTGCGATTTGCAATATTTGGTAGTTCACGGTGGCACGGGTCTGTCAAATTTTTGCAAATTACATTCATTGCAAATGACTTATTACGGTTGCTACGATACTTTTCAAGTGTACACTGTATCATGCAAACATCGTTAGATAGTTCATTTCTTACACTTAAAAATTCTGTTTAAAAATTCTCTGGAGTCACAGTCTCTCAACGTCTATTTACGATGTGAACGTGTTCCAGACTCAGCGTGTCAAATTAGGAGTTTTTTGACATTTTTTCGCATCCCTCGAGTACAAACCACTTGTTGTTACAGAATTTCCAACTAGACCCATAAATTTCATTTAGTTTCAAGCGCGAAGAGTTGATTATTTGATTTTAAATTGACTTTATTTATCTCTGGCTTTCATACTCTTATTAGAGTATGCTTCTGTCACGTGCATCTGTTTACCAGATGCTGGCTCAACTAGTAATTGTTTCTTTGTTGCTGATTTGACTGTTTTAGACGTCACGGTTTTTCTAGATTTTCGGTGCTTTCGTTAGCTGCTAGTGTTTCGATCGTCCTTTTGCTCTTTGACGTATCCTTAGATTCAATTGCAAGTTTAGCTTCCTCCATTTCTTCAGGACTTGGAACCGTTCAAATTAAAAGTTTTTTTTCCCTGCATTGTATTCTACTCGTCACGAAAGTGAGGAAACCATAGGTCACAACCTAATAGTTCTCTCGAAAAATGGCAAAAAAGTTTCTTGATCATTTGCGGACGTGTGCGTTCTAACAGCGACTTTATGGTTCTGGGCCCGTGGATGTAATGTTTATTTATTATTTGATTAATTAGACTCACGCCGATACTGCAACTATAATAAATCAAATTCGAACGAAGTCTAATACGAAAATTACGTAAAATAGTCATCCACGTGTCCAGAAACATAAAGTCGCTGTTAGAACTCGTCCGCAGAATTATACAGTCGTAACCTATGGTTTCTTGGAAAAAGTTTCATCTTCGTGACGAGTAGAGTACAACGCAGAAAGAAGGAAATTTTTAACTTTGAAATTCAAGGTTCCTCGCATGTACATTTCCATCAAATGTAATAGCTACGGACAAACTTTTCCTTCCACCCTGTACAGAGCAAACTCACGGCTCCCTGAATGTTAACGACGATCGACAAACGATCGATCGGTACTTTGCCGGCTGAGAGCCGTGCTCTCGATTCAAAATTCTCGCCAATAGGGTTCCTCGATCGTAATCGTTGTCCCAAATTGCACGCAAGCGGCTTTGCAAATAGCTCGAACTATCTCTGCTATCGACGATTTGTATTTCGGGGGGGATAGAGCGTCCCGGAAGGGTAATTAGTTTATTTTCGCAGGAGAACACCGGTGACCCGGTTAGGCGGAATTTCCTCGGTGAATCGTTGACCGGTCTGTATAATATTACGTCACAGGTTGTTAACCGAGATTGCGATGCTCGCTCGGTCGCGGCGAGTAAGTTGAACGCGCGCGAACCCCTCTCTTCGAGAATTAATCGGCGAACCTTTTGATCTTTGTCCGCCCCCCCACCGCGACGCGTACGGGAATTTCTATTCGCTCGTTGCGGCCGCGTTTAGCGTTGTCGAAACGAGCGTCGGGGCTGCAGCTTGGAGAACTCGAGCCGCGGTTCTGGCTTTTGCAGCTTCACGAAGGTTCGAGCGTTCAGCTGTACTCGAATCTTTAAATTCGGTGGCTCGAACTTTCTGAATGGTGATTGCACGAGCAATATTCCGTCGAACATGGTAACGACTCTTTGTGAGCCACAGGGGAAGAAACTTCATTATCACCCGCTATTTGTAGTCCGAACTAAAAATATTTTCGTATTGGTTTCTTTTTTTCTGAATTAAATATGATTTACAGAGTTGTCACATGTTTGTAACCAAACATGTGTGATAATGGGAAGTTACGAGAAACGTACATGAAGAAAGGTCGTAAAGTATTTCTTCATCAGTTGACAAAGTTAAAAAAATTGAACCGAGTATGTATAGTAGTACGAAAGCTCGTATGGAGAGGAAGAAGTTTGGTAGGTTATTAAATGTCACATATATTGATGATTAATTAACCTTAAGAGCATAAGCCTTGAAGCTTTGAAAGCTTGAGCATCGTACAATATTAAAGACTCAAAGTCTTTAAGATCGGGCCTTGAAGATTCTGTTTTGCACATCGCTAGTTGTGTTAACTTTGCTAACTTTTTAGCAACGATCGACGTCAAATTGACTTTTTATTTACTTTATTTAGTCAATTTGGTCTCTATTTTGCATCGTGAGTAAATTTTATTCGCGATTTCGTACGAAAAGATGCAAGACAACACAGTGAAAGATACGAATCTCAGAAAAATCTGATTGCAGACAGAATTTTAGAAGTATCTGATTTCTAAATTCGAAGCGAAATTAAATTGTGACAGGATCGCAGACAGAAGACTTTGATTGCACTTAATTACTCTGCAGATATGATTTCGTTTCATTCAGAGGTTCCGAACGGAAAATTCTGTCACCTACGACAGCTTAACTGTCAGTGCGACGATTGTTTGAATTCCAAAATGTGAAAAAAAACCTGCGTTCCCTTCCCGTTTCCTTTTCGCAAATGTAACTCGTTTGAGATTCAAACGGCAGCGTTGCCGCCGGGAATCTCGACGATATTTGCCGACGAGCTATAAATATCGTGTTGCGTTGCACAAAGCACTAACACTATCCACGCGTGAGCAATAACAGTATCGTTTAGAATATCGTTTAACGGCAAATAATAGTAATTGTACGTTGTCGTATCACGCAAACGATCGTCGAGCAGCCGCTGGATAGAAACGCGTTTATAGATTCGCAAAATGCAGAAATATGACCGTTCGTTCGTGTCAAATGGACGGAAAGTTAAAACCGATTGAAATGTGAAATTTCGAGAAACGAGAGAAAAGCTGATCGAAGTGTTTAGATCAACTTTCGCGAGAATGTGAATGTTTGTTCTGATCGAAGCGAATTTAACCGCCCTTGGTCCATTTCTTCTTCAATCTTGTTCAATTTCGTACATTTTCTCTTGCAAAGTATGCATAAAACGTGGAAGATGACGATATGACGATACGCAACTGTATGGAAATTTAAATTATTTATTGACGATAAAACAATTTGCAGATTCAATTGTTCATCATTATTGCAGGTATTGCGTTTTTACCACTGTGCCTCGAAAAATTAAATACCTCGACGTCAGAATAGGTTGAACGCGCGATTGAATAGAGATTTAATCTATCCATTGTCAATAAATTTCCAAATTTAATTCTTTTACTAATTTTTTATGACCGCGCCAAATCGATGCCAGGGGGCAAATTGAATCGGGGAAAATGAAGAACGAGCGAGGGTTGAAATTTCGAGGAGAGTGGTCGATCGAAGAGTATTTGGATTAATTTAAAATATAAACGTCCGTTTGGATTAATGGAATAATTAATAGACGCTCGAAACTGAGCGAATTGAAAATTTTGGAAAATAAAACCGATCGAGGTGTCTGGATTAATTTTTGCGAAATAAAAATGTCTGTTTTTTTCATCGAGAAACTCTTGTCCATCCCTCGTGTTAATTTCACATATTTACTTTTCTCTAAAGTGTTTCTATAAAACTGTCAACATCACGATGCAAAGTTAGATTACGTGCGATTGAATAGAAATTTTATCCATCAAATTCGTCAATTTTATCAATTTTCAAGCTTAATTACTATCAAAATTAATTCCATTAATTTTTTACGACCGTGTCGTAAGTTTGATGTCGAGGAAGGAAAGGAAGAACGAGGACGAGGGTCGAGATTTCGAAGAAAACCGACCGATCGAAGAGCGTTGAGACTAATTTTCGCAAAACGCCGAACGTCGAATTTCGGTCGAATTGACGAAAGCTCGAAGCGATCGAAACGAAAATTGCCAAAAAAAAAAGAAGAAAAGACGAATATTTCTAATGCTCGACGAAACAATTTCGGATTAACGATCTAATATGCGGTTAGCTGCTAATACGGTTTAAAACACGGTCTGTATATTTAACCGGGCATTCTACTTGGCTGTTTGGCCATTCTCGCTAATTTATCATTTCATCTCCGCTCAGCCGGCTCATCGTCGTTCCATCAGCCGCCGCCGTCGATTGAGCGAGGGGAATTTAAATTACCCGTATAATCCTCGCGCTCGCGTATCGCGGCTCATTAAAATTACACCGGGGCAGATTTATTTCCCGCACGTTTGACGGATGGCCTCCCGATCAATCTCGGACGCCCGCGATAATTACCAATGCAAACATTTCGACTCGTGAAATTTTAACTCTGTCCCCCTCCAGGTGGCGATGCGTACCGCTCCGAGCGGTGGGTCTCTCGCGTTACGCGATTGTTTGTTGTAATATGTGAAGTAGTTGGTGAAAGTTGAGTTGCCCCGCTCCAACTGCTAAAAGGGAGGAATTCGTCGAATCGAAATCATCTGTCGAAACTGAAGCTCGAGTGGACTCGAGAGCGGGCGCTTTCGAGGAAACGAAAAACGAACAAAACAGAGGGGGGCAAAAAAAAAAAAAAAAGAAGAGGAGAAAGAAAGATAAAGGGAAAGGGAGAAAGAAGGAAATGGGGCGAACGGTTCGCAAATAACAGGCGGGAAAAGCGCGGTTGATGGTCGAGGGTGAAGCGTGAACGAGGCTGTCACATTCAACGCAACAAGGGGCGAAAAGTCAGTGGAGTCGATCTCGGGGGGGCGCGGCGCGACTAAGCGTTCGGGTCTAAAAGCACGGCTCTGGCCTTTTGATCGCCAGGCTATTTTCTTCCGGTGGCGGATCACTCGGCGTTCCGCGCCACCGATTTTCCAGGTGAATTTACCGCTCGAAGTCAGCGGTTTCCTCGGAGGACGACGGCGTTTGCCCGGCAAGTACGGGCGAGTATAGGCGCGAGGGGGGCCGAGGCCGGCAATTAAGTTAGCAGCCGATTGTAGCAGCTCTCAAGTCTCAAAGTTTCATAACCGAGCCACGGTTGCCGTCCGGTAAATCTGTTAGACCCGTGGCGGTCCGCGTGGCAGGAGCGAGAGGCACGTCGACCGTGCCGGATCTCGTAATTTCGCCGATACGGAGCGCGCGGGCAATTTAAATCCTCCCGGAGACCAACCGCTACAGTCTCTATCCCCACGAGCGACCAACTTTACGAGAGGATAACGCTTTACGTGATACGAAACCGGGATCGCGAGTTCTTCGAGATCGCGCTAACTCGCCATGTTTTACCAAGTTTTCGTTGTTCAACGCGACTTTCTTCTCCTGGTATTGGGCTAAACTTTGGCAAAATGTTTGCTACCTTTTCCTTTGTTTATCGCTTCAAATTAACTTTGCGTATGATCGTATTCACATCAAGTGCAAGTGAAATTCATTTTCTCGCGAGTCGAGTTTTCCTGCAAATTTTTTAAACTCGTTTGTTACGATGTGTATATATATTCGTTTTATTTTAACAATTTTTTGAACAACAGAGACCACCAACAAAAAAATAAATACACCGTTATGTAACAATGCGCTCTTCTTTCGTCAGATTGTTCGGTAATTCGTCATTACACGAATTAAGCGCTCAGGTAGTCAACCTGTGTGTCGAAAGCCCCGTTACACACAGTCGTACACAGAAATATACGCGCGTTTGAAAACCACGTCACTCGCTCGAATCACCGGCGCGAGTAATTAAAACGAATTCGTCGGATTCGTCGGGAATCTCCGGCGGCGTCCGACTACAAAGAGAATTAATTCGGACAAGATGGATCGTAATTCCCGGAAAGCGTTCTCCCTCGGAGACGAGAGGAGAGGGAGGGGGAGGGGGAGGAGGAGGAGATGTTCGTGGCCGCGCGAGGACGTGCACGAAAGGACGAGAGGATGAGAGAGCCAGAAGAGGGCGAAGCGCGCGGCGCGGCGTCCCGGACGTTCGGTCGTAAAGCTGCGCGTATCCGGTGCCCGGTGCTCACGAACGTGGGTCCTTGCCACGTGTAGCTACATCGGATTACCAGCGGAGTTCCGATGCGTTCGGTGTCGGGATTTGTTGAAGTCCCGCCAACACACGGATTCGGCCAGGGTTTGTAATATGGGCGCGCATATCGCAGGTTTCACGGGTCGGCTGTCAAACCGTACCAGCTCAAGGGTTTCCTCTGTCTCCCAGCCGGCTCCTCCTCGGTTTCTCACCCTCCCCCTCTCCTGGTGACCAACGTTATTACGGTTGTTCGACCGGTACTGGGTCGCACTTTGGACACCATCGCGGTTCTCCACTGTCGATTCTTTACGGCTTCTCTTCGTAGCCGAGGACTACCCGCTCTTTGGTCAACGATTCCTCCGGCTTTCGAGCTTCAGGCGCTGTTTTTCCAAGAAATGGCAACTTTAATTAGAATCTCGGTCCCGCCGATTGCGCGAGACGACGAGAACGCTTTGTCTCGCGCTTGGCGCACGATGAAAAGTCGAGGATACTGCGTTCGATCTGTCATTTATATCGTCAAATTCTGTTTTTTTAATTTCCTCTGGAATCCCATCTTCAAGTGTGGTTATAAGAAAAAAACACTTCGAGGATTCTACAGTTTGAAGTTGTTTCATCACAGTTAGTTTGAGGTATTTACAGGATTGTAATGAATAACTGCTTGGTACTTGATTGCAGGTATTTATGAATAGACGGAACTTTATGCATTTTTAAATTTTGCTGGTGTAATGGAAACTAAATAGAAATGTATTTTATCCATTACGTGAATATTATAATAAATCCTACACTATTAGATAGTTTGTATATTTTTTCATTTTTTTATTATTGAAAGTGATTTTAGTAACCCAGAAAATCGGGCCTCTTCAGGCGCAACGCTGATGCAACGAAAATTAGATTGGTTGATTTGGGTCACGTGATTCGCGAGGGGGCGTGGCGTAGATCTCGAGTAGGAGTGGCGTTGTCTGGTACCGAGCGATCGCGCCTGTAATTTGTTTTGTATCGGTTCAAATGTTTGCATATCGATAAAATTTTGTGGCAGAAAAATCGTCTGTATGTTTCTGGGCCTTTCAGTGAGACGAATTGTACTGGGGTCGTGCAGTTTTTTTTTTCAATTTATAGTTTTCTAGTATATATAAAATAGCCGCAGTGTATTAATGAGTTAATAAACGAAGTGATTAAGAAATTGTACAATTCTGATACTAAAACACACTCTGACGTTGAAGTAGTTTTCAAAGTTCGTTTTCACGCAACGCCGCTTATCCTTAACTTCGATCTAGTTCAGGTTCAACCACTTTTATTCCTGTCTCTACCGAAAATTCAATATTCACGTGTGTCCTGCACATTAGCATCTGTCCACATAATTGCACCAATGACAATGAAAAATTGTCCACAGTTTAAACTGATGTAACTTTGTAAAAAAGAATTATATGACTATCCACTTGATCTCATTTTAAATCGTAAAGTTTCTACTGTAGTCAAAGTAGAACCTTCACTCTGTGTGTGTGTGTGTGTGTTTGTGAGTTCGTTCTCTTCGACATCATATAGCGAACGAGAAAGTGAGGATATTTTTTTCTTAAAATTACTTAATTGATGTTCAAAACTTGTTGCAATTTCCTTGAAAATGGAGCAAATCTGTAAAGGAGATTCTCCCTATTTCGAGATTCTGACACGTAAATTCAAAATACCCTGTGTAATGTAACAAACTGGTGGAATCCTCCATTTCGAATCCTCCATTTCGAATCCTCTTTCTTCCCCCTTTCACTCGATCGCGAGCCAATCTCATTTAACATCTCGTTAACAGATTTCTCGCCACGGGTATTAACTCTTCGGACAGTCTCGTCACGGACGATGCAGAGCACCGCGTTTTCACTCGCGAAGCCACGAGTGTATCGTCGTCGGCTAATTTTGATAGCGTGCTCGTGGTAATTAAGCCGGCGCGCGACGCGCCGCTCTCAAGAGTCGACGATTTTGAATGAGCCGGGCCGTGCCGCTTTCGCGTTCGTGGCAACCGTGCCCGGAAATGCCAACCAGCTCCAACCTGTCGACGAACGTCGTTACAAGGAAATTAACCAGCCAGCTTCACCCTGTTTTGCGTTCACCCTGCCTTCTTTTCTTCTTTCTCTCCCTCTGTTCTTTCTTTTCTTCCTTCATGTCTTTCAACGCGATGCCATGTTGTTTCCCTTCAGAGATGAAATTGCTGCGCTAACGTGATTGTTTCCGCAAATACAAGTTCTTCCCCGTTTCTCGCGATTTTTCGTCGCTCAGCCCACTTTTAATACTTGGAACTTTTAACCTTGACAACGATAGACTTTGATACGTATCGCACATAGCGTAGGAGTTCAATAGCGACCTATACTAACAACGAGAACGGCGAAATTTTTTGTCAGTGTGCATTTTGTCAGAAAATATATTGAAATAATCAAAACACTAGATGGCACCATGTTAAACCAATATCACTGTCACTGAAAATGATTTTAGCGGGGGTAGATTTTAGCCCAGAAAATCGGACCTCTTCAGGTGCAACGCTAATGCAACGAAAATTAGCAATTGGTTGATTTGGGTCACGTGATTTGTGAAAGGGCGTGGTGTAGACCTCGAGTAGGCGTGGCGTTGTCTGGTACTGAGCGATCGCGCCTGTAATTTGTTTTCTATCGATTCAAATGTTTGCATATCGATAAAATTTTATAGCAAAAGTCAGAACAGTCGCTTCCCCCTTTCACTGAGACGAATCGTACTGAGGTACAAGTCGTGCAAATTAATTGAAAATGCGAGGTAAAACCCTCGCGATACTTCGAATATTCGTTTCGAAAAGTGAACGCCCTCTCAGTTGTTTCCCGCCTTGATTTCGAAAACATCGTGTCCACAATGTTCGCGTGATGTAAAATTAACCTACGTCGTTAAAGTTCAATGTTGCGTCAACGCGGCGATTGTATCGTATCAAGCTCTATGTTTTTTTTTTATATTGAGAGAGAATATTTGTCGATTATTATGTCTTGCGTGTTGATTTTAGAATTTTATGAAACCACGAGAAATGGAAATATTTACACGTGACATCATCTGCGTTAGCCTGCGGATGCTCGCGTCAAAATTTCATTCGAATTCAAATTTTCGTAACACGAGAAAAATGTGACGAAATAGTTCAAAGTAAATTCTGTCTTGATCGATCGTACCTGACGCCCTATTTCGTTCTATTCGTTAAAATTCCCTATTCTTCTATTTCCCTTCTTACATTCAGATTTTATTTTTTTCCGATCACACGAATAAAAGAGTGTCTGCGAAATTTGCGAAATATGAAAATCCGCGGTTTAATTACGATTAATCGTCGCTTGCCCCCTCGCACGATACACGATGTATTTTTCTTTTCGAAGGACACAAATCTCGTTTGAAAATAGTCGCCAGGGACTTGTTGCGTTGTCGAATGTCCGAGCGAGGAGAATTCCCCCGCTCTTTTTCTTCTTTTTTCAACCTTTTTTTTTTTCATCGCGATGAATTTGCAACATCGCGTATCCGGTGAGCGATTACGGTTAAAAAAAGAGCCAAAAAAAAAAAAAGAAAAAAAAATTGACCTTACCGAAGGCTCTCTCATATTTTTCGCCGGGGGAACGAAACACACGCGCCACGTTCCATAGGTCGGCGAAAATTCCCCCGTTTATTTTTCGATCACGATGGAAGTTTCATCGACGCCAAAAAGCAACCCCGCACTCGAATACGTGTACCAGTGTTTCTCTCTCTCTCTCTCTCTTTTTTCCCCCCTCTCTCTCTTTCGCCCCGCCTGCTTTTTGCCATGTTAATACTTGGACTGCATGGAAAGTTTACGAGAGCGTTAAAAAATAGCGAGCGCCGCTCGCCGTCGGGGTTTTTCCAGACTTTCGAAATCGCACGAATCGCGAATGCCAGTTGGAAACTGGGGGGTGGTTCATATATTTTTGAAACGTCGTTCGCTGTTTGTCGCGGAAATTTGTCCTCTCTCCCATTCTTTCCCTCCCCGCCCCCTCTTTCTCTCTCTCTTTCTCTCTCTTGTTTTTCCTGTTTCGCGTCTATTTATAAAGTGCAAACACGTGATACTTTTGTTTGCCGCGTTTCATAAAGAGTCCCCCCCCCTCGTTTCGTTGTTTGTCAACGTCGGCGGGCAAAGCTCGCGCGCCGCGTCAGCTTCACAGAATCGATCGCGTCTTTTCCTTTCTTTCCGGCTCGACGGAGCCGTGACTCCTTTATTTACATGCCTCCTCTCTCCAAAAACTGCGCATCATCCCCGTGACTCGAAACCACCGACGGCACGGTTTCCTCCGCGGCCGAGGCACGTCGCCGCATTGTCCGTGGAAAAGCCGCCGAGTCTCCGCGACTAATTTCTCCCTTTCACTCCTCTGGGCTTTCGAAAAGCGTCGAAAAATTGTTCCGGGCTACCCGCGAGGTTTTCACTGTTGAGCTGTGCAATAAATTCGTTCGCACTGTCAGTGTCAGTCTGTGTGTGTGTGTGTATGTATGCGTGTGTGTGTATTGAAAGAATCGAACAACTTTGAAAGTTGAACTCTCGTCTTTTTGTCAAAGAATTCCACGTGTTTCTAAATTCCATGTCGAATCATACAATTGTCACCTGTGAAGAGCATCTTTCTATAAGCATAAATCAATCGCTCATCAATTACAAGTCCAATATTCTCTGCAATGACAACTGATTCTTTCAACACTTTAAATATTGCGTATCATCACGTTATGTTTGAAATATTCACAGCGTTCGTTTTTCTTTTCTACTTACAACTGTTCATTCGCCTGGATGGATCATGTATTTTCAAAAACGTAATACCAAGAGGCGAACGAATTCATTACGCAATCTAACACGTTGTATCGTAATGTGATGTACAGTGTATAATACGTTATACAACGTTATACAATGAAATCTTCCAAAGAGAGTTTTCAGCAAGTACAAAAGTCTTCTTGGAAAAATTCGGTTCACGTTTAAAATTCAAAGATCGTCGCTGCATCGTTGATTTTATCGTTAATAAACCCGCGATACGGACGGCTTTATTAGGTAGTATTTATTCACCGTCTAAACGTTGCATTATTCAGCGGAAACGCTCTCTCTTTGCTCGTTGCTTTTCTTTCCGCCTTTCCATCCACTTTCTGCATCTAAGAACAAGCGAGAAGCACTCGGCTCGAACCTTCCTGCCGGGATTATGCTTTTTCCATCCCGCCCTCACTTCCCTTTCTTCCTCTTTCACGTCGTCGTTTCTTCTGCTTGGGCCTCTGGTCGCTCTGATCATAACTGCGCCATAACGGAACCCCTCTCTCTTCGAAACTTAAATATGTAAGTCTGTAGTGTGCGCAAAAATTTAAAGTTACGCGAGAATTTTCTGCCACTGTTGTGTGTACTACTTATGACATGGATGTCAAATTAGTAGCAAAGATTTTTTATACATCTTTCGCATCCCTCACGTGTGAACAATGTATTATCTCAGTTAGTTTCGAGCGCGAGGAGTTCTTTCTGCACAGAATAGCAATTGGCTGTGACAAAAACCAAGGTTTTTTTTTGCGTATCAGAAGTATCGTACAGGCAATAGGTGTAGAAATATCAAACCATGTATATTTGTCATTCCTAGCACCCTCTTTAGATCTATCTTTGCTTTCTAGATGCTTGGTTAGTGCGTTAAATTACACAATACCATTTTTGATCTTTTTAAAAAATATTACTAACTGTAATGCTTCACATTTATATCTGCCACTCCACAGGAGTCAGTCTCATGAGGCCTCCTCCATACTTTCTGATTAACCTTACCATGTTCTTCCTGCTCATTTAATACAAGCATCAAAAAATGTCAAACAAGAAATGTGATTTCTTTACTTAATCATATCCAGGTAATAAGATATTCAAGATATTTTATGTTGCACGATTGATTTCATTAATTTTTTTGGGTGTGATTGGTTTTTTTCTACAACAATATACAAGTGATTCCTTCTGCATGGTCTGTACTGGAGATATTGAACTAATAAAATTAATACTCCCGCAATATTAAGAGATAATTTGTTAAAAACTTTCGTTGCTCTTACTCTTACCACTGCTTCACCCGAAAGAAACTATCGAGCCATAACAAAAATTTTGTAGCTGTGCTATGTGATGACGATTTATTCCCACATCAGTGAATAGTCCTTCAACAAAGACACCAGTCGACATCAGTTGAACAGCCACGTTAGAAACACGTGATTTCATTTCGTCAGCGTGCACTTTGTTTTCGGCTGAATTCGAGGCTGATAGACGCCTGTTGGAACAGCAGATGGTTTAAAAGACCAAGGTCTGCGTCTTCGGTGTATTTGCAAAGCAAAGGTTCGCGGGCTAGACGTCGCGGCGCGTCTTTGTTTTCGCACTTCTCCTACCATGAGGCACACGTCTTTTCCATTGTTCGACCAAGACGGTCTTGTCTTTAGCCGGCAGTTTGCCCTTCTCTCTGCCCCTTTCAACGAGTTCTTCGATTTGTCGCACGTAACGGTGAATTTTGAGGAATTCACACTCACAGTCAAGTGACATAGTTCGAAAAGGGTTATCTCGTGTAATTATGATGTTTAGACGTAGAAATTAATTCAGTGTCCTTGCACTGCGTTTGAGAATTATTGAAAAAGCTGCACGACTTGCACCCCAGTACGATTCGTCTCGCTGAAAGGCCCAGAAGCAACTGTTCTGACTAGGAAATGAAGACGACTCTTTTGCCATAAAATTTTATTGACATGCAAACATTTGAATTGATACAAAACAAATCACAGGTGCGATCGCCACTCCTACTCAAGGTCTACGCCACGCCCCCTCGCGAATCACGTGACCCAAATCAACCAATCGCTAATTTTCGCTGCATTAGCGTTGCAGCTGAAGAGGCCCGATTTTCTGGGTTACCCTCGCTAAAATCACTTTCAGTGATAAAAAAAAGTAAATGGTAAAAATGGCACCGAATTAATTCTTTTTTCACTTCTTTTCTTTTTTTGCTTATTGCTCTGTTTCTTATTTGTTATTGCTTTACTCCAAGAACTGTATAAATTAATTAATTAATTCTAACAAGTAATTTAACACAATATTGCAGACAATAACAAAGAGAACTTTCAGTCAGCGGGGGAATCTGAAGAATCTTATTGTAATATCGAATTCCTTTTTCTTCTATCGCGGCGAAGTTTTTTCGCGAATTTATTTCGGGAAGCATTCTCCCTTTTCTCTTCTTTCAAGAGCAAACCCAAGGAAATTGTGGCGTTTCAAGTCCTCGCGTTTCACAGTCAGCCTATAGATCGTCCAGAATAAAAACAGGGAGCCATTATCAGGTGATTGATGGCGAGGGTGAAGCTACGGGAGGGAAAAAAACGATCTCTCGTGTACGCGACCAGTAGCCTAGCGTTCAAGTAAATACACATTGTTGACTCTCGCTGAGGGATTGTTTTGCGTGGTATTTTTCGAGCCAGACGGCCCACCCACCAGCACGCGATACTCGATTGCTACTCGATTCGTCGCTTTCGGCTGACTCATTCCGGATTTTCAATCGTCGAGTCTGCGTCAATCGTCTCCCGAACATTTTAATAAACTTTCGCACGTGTTTCACTTAGAAACTAAAAATTACTATACTCGGACTGTTGTAATCTTCGTGAAATTCGGTTCAAGGCTTGAAGCCCCTAATTTCGAAATGCCGTCGGTCATTTTGTTCCAAGATAAGAAATCGCAGCCACTTTTCTTCTCGAAAGTACCATAAATTGTCGTAGTGTGTAAAAACATTGAAACATTTTTGTCACGATTTGATCTACCTATTTATAATGACCTCTTGAAACTTGGTTTCACCATTTCATCGAATTTTATGGAATATTAAGTTCACTTGACGAAAATTCGATTTTTCGACATTATGTTTGTTTCTGCCTTAAATAGAATGGTGATGCAAGAGGCTCCAATCTGGAAATCCGTTGTAGATTGAGTCATGAAAAGAATTGTTTAATGTTCTTACATACTGTGATAATTTATAGCATTTTCGAGAAGAAAAATATCTTTACTTTGCCATTAGTTACACAGTGTGTTAAAACATCTTACAATTAGAATAAAATGAATGATGAAATGTATTTTGAAAATGAAGCTTTAAAACGAATCGAAGTTTGTCGTTTATCATAACAGTTTAAATATTCAGTATTAAAACATAGAATTCATTCCCCCACGATAATATTGTCGCGACTTTCTTCTTTTTTACACATTACTTAAAAGATACAGGTATTTTTTTGATTTCTGTTTAGATAGAGACATAATTGTTTAATTACTATTACTTACATCTTAATGATTTATGTGGAATATTTTGATACGCATTAAAGGACAGTTGTTCTATTAAGAATCATATATTCCAGTATAGAAAATTTCAACATGAAATATAATAACATTTGAAAATTCAAATTCTTTATATTCAGATAATTTAATTTCATTTCATAATTTTATTACACTGTTTATATTTATAATTATTTCATTAACATTATATTTTATTTTAGATTTAATATGAAATAAATTTTTAAATTTATCTTTGTTAAAAAAAATCATACAATTGAAATTATCTGAACTTTAAC
>KQ435724.1:276315-308250 GCA_001276565.1 Melipona quadrifasciata | reverse complement strand
CTGAACGATGTATCGTTTCTCAGTATTGTCTTTATCAATTATAGCGCACGTTTGAAGCGACTTTAGCAATCAAAGACGTTCCAAAATTCTCCGAACCGAAAGATATGTTTCATCGTTTCTCAATATTGTCTTTATTAATCGTCAGGTCGAGTTTCAACCAGTAATAACATAAAACATACTTAGCCCGAATGAAAGTGAAAAATCGCCCGTAACGTTCGTAACACTCGGGGATTCTCCGAACCAATACCGCGCGTTTCTCAATTGTCTCTTCTCCATCGATCGGTCGGGTTTCGAGGAATTTTTAGCAAAACGGCGAACAAGAAACACAGAGCTTGATCTCGCCCGGCTCACGAGATAATAACGTTTCTTGTTCAACCTCGAAGTTGGGCAATATCGGTCGATAGCCCCCGAGCCGAGCCGCGATGCATTATGGTACGTTCTTTGGACAGGAGCCACGTACTCGCGAGAAGTCACCTCGATCGATCCGCCTCGGCTCTGTTCCCAACTTTTAAGTTCTTCGTCTCGTCGCCGGCTCGGCAAAGCGGGCAGAGTCCTCGGAGCGTGCCGAGTCGAAAGATCCGAATGCACAAAGGAATCGCGCGGGGGGAGTCGCGGTGAATAAAATTCGCGTAAGCAGTTAGTTTGAAAGAGGAGACACGCGCGCGCGACGCGAAAACGAGGGAACCGCGCTCGTTAGGCGCTTAAAGCCCTGCGGGGTCAGGCAGGTTCGTCTTGGCAGCAATTTTTGTAACAATTAACTCCGGCGAGTTAGTCTCGGAGCGTGGAGGAGACGGCGACGCCGGGCGAACCGGCGCGTAAAATTGATTTAGAAGCGTGAAAACGGGGCAAAAGTGCAGGCGGGCCCGCGACGCGAGAGCGAAAACGCGCGGAACGAACGCCTGAAAAGGGACGTGTTTCTCTCGGGCTTGGAAATCCTGTCGCCGGGCGAAACTCCCGGGTGGGAAACGTGGGCCGCGTTTCAAACGGGAACGCGCGGGCGAACTTTTTGTCGAGCGAACTTCGCCCCCGGGGGAAGCGAGATCGCCCCTTTTAGAACGCGAACCTTCCTTCCTCGCCAGCGACGCGGCTGAAGAGAGAGGTGGCTGCCCCTTTTTTGGATCGTTGTCAAAGCTCGTGCTTGAAATCGTCCGCGGCCCTCCCCCGAGGAAAATCTCGCGCACGCGAAAGAAAGAGATTTCGGGGTTTCCCCGGCGTCGGACGCGAATAATGCACGAATTGGAAAACGACGGCGCGCAACAAGCCGTGACAAACGAAGTCTCGTCTGTTGCACAATTGGGGGGCGGAGAATGGCCGGAGAGAATGGATTCGTCGAGGGTGCGTAAATGAGAATAGACCGTAGAGATAACGTTGCGAATCTCTCGCGAGCTCGGCTAAATTCGACTTGAGGCAGCGGTGGATCCTCCTTTCGCTGCCGCGACTCGTGTCCGCCACGATCACGCGTAATCACACACACACACACACACACAGTTGCTATAGTAGTATATACGTATATAATATGTATATATATATATATATATAGCAGTGAGTGGACGAGATCGCATTGTGTCTAATTGCATCCGTTGCCGTTTTTGTTTCAGGACCACTCGACGGATGAGTAACGAAGCGTGGCCCGCTGCTCTCAAGGTACACGGGACACGGTCCCTTTTCTTGTCTCTAACGAACCGTCGCGAAATTTGTATTCCAGCGGACGTACAGCATCCAGACACGTCGCTCTGTCTCGCCCTTTGTCTCCAACCTTCCTCGACCTCCTTTCTTTTTCCTCGCCGCGTACTTTCTCATCACTTCGGTTCTTTCTCTCTCTTGCGTGTCTCTTTCCTCGCTTTCGCGATCTCGCGAACATCTTTCGACAACTTGCGAGATCCTTCTTTCGGAAATTTCGAGATTAATGCTTGTTACTTTTCTTTTCGTTAACGTTCTCTTAAATCTCTCGATTCAAAAATCGTCCCACGTATCGAGGGAGACGTTTCGCGCGCACCCAATCGCAATTACTCCTCGCACCCCCCCTCCGCCCGTCGCGTTTGCGACAATTGGGACAATTAAGATAATTGCTGCGAAACTTGACATTGCATTACACTTGCATACCGTTTGCCGTCTGCAAGGGCACTTGCCTCGGTGTACTCGCGTCTGCCATTCAATTAAACAAATTATCAGCGCGGTAGAGACAACGTACACCCCTCCTACGTACGCCCCCGAAGGCCCGGGGATCAAACGCATGCGATCGAGGGTATTCGAAATTTTCAGTGAAAATTGAAATCCTAATCCTCTTCGATTTTGAACAATTTATTATTTTACATATTTTATTATTATTTTATCATATATTATATATTTAATGGAATAACTTTATCTAAAGGGGTTCGTGATGTTTTTACAAAAATTGTTGGGCACGAAAGGGGACGTTATTATTGACCATATCTTTTTGTCTTCGTAAAGCAACGATGGAGATTTCAAGGGCTAATTTCTTTTACACGGGATTTTGCATTTATTTATTTACTCGCGGTGATGATTTGTATTTATTTATTCAGGATGACGATACTTTTTTTTTTATGATATAAAGTCCTTGGAAGCAATTTATACGTCTGGGTGGAATCTGTGTACAATTGAATATAGGAAATATTCGCAATTGAGTGTATTTGAACAGTTTATTTGTTTTTCCATTGTGAATAATAATTAATAAATATAACGGTTGTTCGGTATTCTTGAATAATATTTTACTCCGTGGTCTCGATATTTCTCGATATTTCGCGTTTCGATCGGAACACCCTTTCGGTGTCAGGGGTGCCTTTCCAATTCCGTATTTGGCTCTGTACCAACTCGTCAACTCGTTAGCGAGATTCGCAAGAATCTCTTTCTAATCTCGAAGCTATCGTACATCTCGCGGAGCATTTACTGCGTCGTAAACGTTCGAGCAGATATTACGAACGGGATACGCCGGATCCTGGCGTGTTCGCGGCTTCCAAGATTCTTCGTGCCCCCCCCCCCCCGCTCCAAGTGCATATCAATCTCCGCTGAAATCGCGGGAAATTAAATGGAAATCTGCGGCCGCCAATTAACGAGCGATATCCAAGAATTTAATCCAAGTCGCAACTGCCCGTGATTGTTTAGCAACCGCGGTGCGTTGCTCTGGCAGGCGACGATTAAAATGAAAATTGGCTAAGCAGCGAATATTCGTGCGAATGTCCATCGGTGAAAAACGGTTTGTTGGTTAATCCGCGAACGGCGGATCGGTGAATCGGGCCGCGAAATTCGATATCACCCAGGTTTGCCTGACGCGATTGCGAAATTTACGTTAATCGTCTTTTAATGAAAAAAAAAAAAAAAAAAGAAAATAAAACAGAAAAAAGAGAGAGAAGACGCGCGTAGTGTAGAAAAATCGATAGAGATACCGCTTCTGGCGAAAAATGTTTCGTTTCGTACGCAAATATTCGAAAATATTGGGACCCCTGAGGTATGAAATGCTATTGTGTATTTGTTTGACACACGCGGGAAAATAAAATTAGTGATTTCAACTGAAAACTATTCGATGTTTTCGACTGGTTTCGAACAGTCGCGTTTGATTGGAAACGAAAAAAATTTTGCGAAAGGGAATTTCGAGAGGGAGGAGACCCTTATATTGCTCGAATGTTCGGGCACTGATCGGGAATTGTTGACAGCTAATCTTCGAGCGGAATTTTCAGTTTGACAGCTCGGATTTGCGTTTAATTGCGGCAAGTGGAAATAAATGTTTCTTTGCAGTATTGGAGGGTAGTGAAGAGAGTAACAGAAGATTATTTAATAAATCTTAAATAATCAAGTCAACTCGTATAATTATCAATTTGAAATGGTCCCCAGTGATCCATTTGCGCGCTAAAGCTGGAAACTCTTCAACTCTTTAAATATCAAAGTGTCCATATTTTGAAAATATTGCCACGCTATCGTGTTTCGTCAGTACAAAATGTTTCAAAAATTATTCGCAATAATTATTAATTTAGAATGAATTCAAATCCACTCGAAGGTTTTCCAAAATTGGAAACTCTTCAACTCTTTAAATGTCGAAAAATTCACATGTTGAAAGTATCTATCGTTTCACTGCTACATTTCGTCAATATATTAATTAATTACAAAAATATCAAACAACAGTTATTAATTTAAAATAGACCACTTAGAGGCTTTGAAAGAAAATCCAAGTATTTACGTTTCGAAAGTGTTGTTTTGTACAAAAGTTTTGTCCAATGGATCACTTGAAGACTAAGGATCCTTAAAATTTCGAAACTTTTCAATCCAAATTCCACAATATCCACATTTTGAGAGTATCGCTTCGCTATCACACTTCATCAGTATGCTGTCACAAAAGTACCAAACGACTTATTTACGACAATTGTCAATCTAAAATGGATTCCAAGCCACTTGAAAGGGATAAACTTGTATACTCTTCAACCCCTTAAATATCCAACTATCCTGCAAGTGCTCAGCGTACACAAAATGTCATATTTACAGCAATTATCAATCGCCAGATCCTTAATTCGAGTGCAATCAGCTGACAACGTTTTCCTCTTGCTTGCAGAGGTAAATGAAATTCCGATTGTAGACCGTCGAACGTTCCTACAACAATAATTTCAACGGTTTATAGTCGCGAAACACGGGGGATGACGGAAACTGCACGGGCCCCCTCGCGAGGGGGCGTCGACAGCGTTGTTTATCGAAAGAAGCTCGCCCCGGCTGGCTCGTCGGTACTCGTCGGTCAATATTTCTTGCAACGTAACGATATTTTCTCCGGCAATTTCTGTAATCGAAAATCGATGGCCCGCCGAGTTCCTTAACGTGCTTTTAATGCGGGTCGGCCCCTGTTCATTAGAAACGTGGTGCGCGCTTCGCGAGCAAGGACCGCAATAACTAACGAAATTTCGCCGGAAATACAGCCGCAATTCCACGAACGTACATTTGAAACGATTCCGCGCCGATCGCGCGGCTCTTTAACTATTCTTCTCGAATCTCGTTTCTCGGCAGAGACTGTGAAATTCCAGATTCAAGGTGCAGACTTTATAAACGCGCGTCAACGCGTTCGTTGTCCAGGCCTTGAACGTTTTGCAATTTGCAATTGTGATTTTTTAAAATTGTGATACAAATAGCTAAAGTTATATGTTGGTTTAGTTGAGATATTTTTTAAACAAAGTTCCTTCAACATTGATCGTAGTGCATCGAGGAACGTGTATGTATCAATGATTAGTGAAAGAGCTAAAAAAGTGTTTCCATAACTGTGTAGATCCACCATGGTGCTGCAGGTTGAAAGTTCAGTTTTTACAACGAGCCCTCGAAATCTGTCATATTTTTTCCCGCCATTTGAGTTAGACGACAAAAATTCGAGAAATTTCTTCTGACGCTCAATGTTCGGTAGAATTGTAAAGTAGAGACTTTAGTGAGATTGTAAGGGACCCAGTCGCGAAAGAAATTTTTCAAGGCGTTCTCAGAGGCAGGATAATTTGAATTTTGATAACTATCAAAGAGGAAATGTCCTCGTATTCCCACCCACTACGTGACAACAGTCTTTGAAAAAAGCAGGCTGAGTAAAATTAAAGTAGAAAATTTACATCTTAAAACGATCATGTCACGATTGATTTTTGATCGTTACTTGTTCAATACATGATCGACTAGCATTTCATTAAATATTATTCAGCCAAATCAGAAAACTCGGCAATCGTTTTGTCCGCATTAAGTCGTGTCACGCGAAATGTCGGATTTGCATTCATTCGACGTTCGAGCGTCGGTTTATTCGGTTGCTGTTCTTTGATTGAAGATTAATTGCTGTCCAGTGAAAAGCTCATTATATCCCGGGGCATTCAGAGAAGGTGTTTTCCAAATGAATTTTATTTTATATAAACGACCTCCTTTCAATGTGTTCGCTAACCGACGAATTTTTCTGTATGAATTCAAATTGCAGGTCACAATGCATCCTCTCCGAGATCGTCCTTTCGCCTTTTTGGAAGTTTTGGAATCATTCTTGCGTCGGAAAATGTATACTCAAAGACAGAGATTATTTGTTTTACTAGAAAAAAAAAAAAAAAAAAAATAATATAATTTACTCGTTGGGTGCGTATTCCGATTAAAGTCGAAAACAATTTCCAAGAAACATAATCGCTTTTCGTGGAAACGACCCACGTATTATCGGCATCGCGTTGTCATCGAGTCAAATCTCACTCGGTCATCGCAAGCACAAAACCCTCACCCGCTCTGGGCTCGAGGGTTAATAACGCGTCGAACGTAACGAAAAATGTCAGAGCCAGCCCGATGAAAAGCTTCGATTAGGTCGCAGCGCGGATCGTTATCGTCGGAGATGCGAGAATCGTGTCGGGAAAGGTAACGAAGTATTGGCACAGATCAAAGATCGAACGCACGAGCGAACGAGAGAGGCCGCGTCGGCTCTCTCCTGCTCTCGCAGCCTCTCGAGCGTAAGCTACAGAAGAAACTGGGACACGGAGGGTGTATCGCGTCCTCCCGATCGGGGGGAAAAAAGAAAAAGGAAAAAAAGAGAAAACTCGAGGGCTTTCTCTAACGAACAGTGCCGAATGGGGTTTTGCTTTTCGTCGCGGCGTCATTGCGGAAGATGAGTTTCCGAAATGAACGCAGTTTTTCGACCTGGATTCCCAGGCCCGTGCCCGGAAGCCTCTCTCGCCGAAGTATTGTCGCGGAGGCGAGCCAGCCACCCTTCGTTGATTGGCTCCCTTTGCGGTATTTATTTTTTATTATCGAGCTGGCCTGCTCGAGCGGGAAATGCAATTTCCACGCGAGAGAAATGGTGGCCGAGCGTCGAATACATACTCGGAGATTGTCGATCGGTCGAGCGTTCCTTGGAATAACCTGGAATAACCTGGAATTTGTTATTCCGGAAGGCCGGAAGGCAAGAATTCAGAACGCAACAGAGCGAAGATGTAACGTTGTGCCAGCCACGGTTGTTTTTCGAAAATTTAATAGAGGTAACGGGATACTTTGCTGAGCGACTCTTTGAAAATTCTCTCTCGTGTAACAAACTCTCTCTCTCTCTCGTTTGATATTGGATTTCCAACTGGAAAATGTTGTAATTATTTTCGCGAAACTTTCACCAAAGATTCCTGGTCCTTTCCCCCTGATTTGAAAAAACCGTCGGCGCGTTTATGTATCACAAAGAAGGCACGCGTGTTACGTTACAGTTAATTAGCTAGAGAGCACGTAACTCTCTCTCTCTCTCTCTCTTGTGTTAAACGACGGTCTTTCAATCGAGATTTTTCCGGCGCGTTCAAAAAAAATATTTATTAAATTCAGAGAGGCGAGTTCGAAACTAATTTTTCATGTTCAAAAGTAGGAGCTCGAAACTCTCGAAACTTGAAGTGCCGAATTTTCCTCTGTTCCAGGAATTAAAGTTAACACTTTCGTGTCGGACAAATTTTTATCGATGTCTAATCTGGATTTTTGTTTAGGAACACTAAATAATCCTCACAAAATGAAAAAAGAAAGAAAAAAAAAAAAAAGAAATGAAACAAAAATGCGGAAAGTGGAATAAAATGTTTTCGAAATTCGACTTTCTCAAGTGTACTTGAATTTAGCTGGTTCTAAACGTGAAACAGAAAAGAATAATTAACAAAAGATTCTCTTACGCGTGGAAATATATAGAACGAACTTTTCTCATCTCTAATATTTCTCCTTGGTACGCGTCTGCTTGATTTTTAAATATTCAAGCTCCCTCGAAAACGAAGCATGCAGCGCCAAAATTTTACTTCCCGTTTTTCGCTCGCTCTCGCGCGCAAAACAACCTCCTGCTAATCATTCTGCTCCGTCGTGTCTAGAATTAACTAACTCCAAACTCGATTCCCTCGAAAACGAAGCATCTAGAATTAACTAATCTCTTAGTCTACCTGACAAATCTTTATACTCGATTTTCCCCGATCTTCAAATGAAAAAATTCTCCCCTGTCGTTCTAATTGTCCTTTGTTGCTCGTTCCTTTCTTTTCGCTGTTATTCTACATTGAATTGATTTTGCACAGCGGCGTGATCGATTCTCATCGAGCGGAGGTCTCGATCTATCTCGGAATTGGGGGTGCGATGGCAATCGCGAACAGTTTCAACGAGAGCGGGGGAGCAGCTCTCCAGCGCGCGGCGCCGCCCCTTTTTTCAAACGGGCATAATCAGAGAACGGTAGCGTCGCTAATTACGTTAATTCTCGGCTGCCGTTCGTTTGGCTACCGGCGGGAAGCGGCGCTGAACCGTACCCGGGGCGCCCGGGTACGCTGCGCGTGCAAAATGCAAAACAGACGTTTGTGTTCGTTAATCTTTTAAATCTCGTCGCGTTCGCCGGGATTTTTCTTTTTTCTTTTTTTTTTTTTTGCAACTGCTATGTAATTACAGCCGATGAGCGTGCCGCGGCGGCTGTTTCCACGGATTTCTACGCGTTCGAGGAATTCACGCGCGCGCATGCGCGATTTAAAGCAGCTCGTTAAAGCAGATCGCTCGTTTGGCGCGAGTTTCGCTCTAATCCACGTTGATTGTTAGTATTAATTGCTAACACGGTTTTTTAAATATATTGTTTAAACGAGTGGTGTACACAGTTTTTCAAAACACCATTAAATTCGTCGTCGGGAAACACAGGAACGGCATCTCCGATCATTTGACAGAATATGTTCCTAATTTTGAGGCTAGCTTTCGCTTCTTCAACATCGACGATTGTCGATTTGAAGAGAGAAAGAAAGCTGCGTGTCGAAATATTTTTTTCGAAAATTATATTTATGCCAATTTTCGTCAAAATCGGCGATCGACACCTTGGCATGGTTCAACATTGTTTTCCAGGATTTTCCGCACGCAAGAAATGATAATTCCTTGGAATAATTGATCATGACTGAACGTGTGTTAATTATGCGCGGGATTGTCGATGAACTTGTCCTGTTCCGCAATGTTACAAACAATAGTATCGATGAACCTGACGGAGAGACTGCGGATTGAAATTTTTGCAAACGCGATTGTAATTATCGTAATCGTGATTAGAGAATTAATTGCGATTCGAGAACTCGGGAATTTGAGAATCAAAGATTCAGACATCTTGCAAATCTTGTGTGACAATAAACGCAATTGCAATTTTATTAATTATTAAGAGACAATTGCGTTATTACTCGAGTTCGAATTTGTCGAAAATTTACGAACCAAAAGTTCGACCATGCAACCTCTCCGCAGCGCGGTAAGTAAATATTGGATTTACTACACACTTTTCGAAGTTCAATAGGGTACAACAAGTTTTGAAGAGTCGTTTTAAAGGGGGAAGTTCAATCTTTAGATTCAATTACGAAAAAAATCCGCCGCCAGAGTCCGAAGAGAGGTGAACTTGGAAAATTTTCAAGAGGAAGAGTCATCCTTTCATACGCTGCAGTAGCTTGTTGAAAAAAAGTAATGAAAAAAACAAAATTCTGAAAATAGACACGTCGCTCTTTAAAATGACACCGGGTTAATTGCTTTGCTCTTTTTTTTCCCGCGAAGATGGAACAATTCAAATATCAGCAATTTTCTGCCGAAAATTTAAAAATGTTCGGAAACCGGAATGTATCTCTATCGTGCGTATTCCGTATATTTTTACAATTTCGAAATTTCCATAAATTTCATATATTCCGCGAATTGTATTTTTCATTTCGCATTTTGCGTGAATGTATAAAAAAATCCGCTGTTCATTGATTAATCGACTACGCTCTCACTCTGTCACGGTGTGCAGTAAACGAGTCGATACGATTCGGTGTGTTTCCAAATTATCCACAGAGCGACTTGATCACCTTGATCACCTTGAATACCTTCGCCGTTTTCGAAAACGTTGTTAACAAAAAATTGTTGCAAAAGCGACCGCAAGTGGAGATTTGGTGAAATGATATACTGTTTTATTTATTAGTCGATGTAGTTCGATATTTTAAAAAATCTGTGCATAAAAGGCAAGGATTCTCACATTGGCCGTGAATGATAAATTTACAGAATTGAGATTAAAATATCCCCCGTTCGACATATACATAGATTAACAGAACTTTTTCATCAAAAATGTCAAGCTGCAAAAAAATATTTCATTCCATTTGAAAAAGAAGAGGTGACCTTGAAACGACGTTAAACCTGTCATATTATGGCCTCCCTCGCACTAAACAATTTTTATTGACAATTTTACTAACGATATTAAATGTGAAATATATATAAAATTAAAAATATATTATATCAAATATATAAAATTACATAGTTCACTCTGTAGATATACGCAGTCACTCGCCAAAGTATTCGAGCACTTGTAATTAGAGGAATTCTTTCGAAAAATGTGCGACATCACTCGCAGTGGCTGCAGAAAAATTGCCAATATTTCAAACTCTTACCTCACCAGCTACAAAGAACCTATCACTGTCGTGCTACGGTACTCTCTGAATTAAATAATTTTTATCAACGAGCTTTCATTGATCAAGCCGCTCTCGCGTTTCATTCGTCTTGCACTGGAACGGCACTCCAATTCTGACACTACGCGCGTTGAAAGGGACTTTGCCACGTCTACGATAAGTTAAATTAAATTGAAATCAAACGCTTGATTTCGGCGAACGGGTCGGGCAAAATTCGCGGACGAACGAGGCACAGGACGGTTAGTAAGGCACAACGAATCGAAAGATTCGGCGGAAAGTAAAGAGTCGACTCGGGGATCGGGGACTAACGTTATCGGTGGATCGGGAAGGAGCTGGAAACGGAGATACCCGTTATCGGACTTTCGTCCGCGAACTCCACTAATTTTAACTAACGTTAGAAATATCGCGGAACTTTCCCGCGCCAATTTATCTTACGATCTTCTGGAAAAGAGACACAGGTACGGGGGGATGTACGATAGCGGAAGAAGAGAGGGGGGGGGAGGCGCGAATAAAGCGGAGAAACTGTGTAGAAACAAAAGAAGAAGAAGATTTTTATCGTTTTACTTATCTACTTGACTCGTAGCTGAACGAGTTTTAGCGTCCCTTAAACCGAGCGTGTAACGCTAAAAATTGCGGCGTGACTTCTTTACGCCTTGCAGTTCAACTGCCGGCGACGTTCGTGCGGCGTCATGCGACTTTCAACGCTTAGCGATCGTCGAAAAGAAAGTTCTCGTTCGATGTGCAAGAAATTCTAATTGAAAATTCTTCGTGTCTCGGCGGGGAAACTTCTGATCAACGTTGTAAGAACCGCCGACGCGGTTTTCTGGCGTCTTGAAATTTCAGGTTGGTGACTGTCAGAAGCTGTTTGAACGAGTTTGAATGTAGGCAAATATAATAAGTTTAGTCAAGCAAAGCTATCCAACGTTTATTTTTCGTTGAGAAATGGAAATTCTTCGTGCTGAAAGAAAAGAAAATAATTAATTTAACGTTCGTTAATTGATCGTGATTGGTAACCTGGTACCGTACGGATGGAATGGAACGCCGAAATATGCGGTATTTATTTCTTCACCGTTTATCCACCGTATTCTTGTCGAATTGTTTTTACATACGTTTAGAAACAACAACAACAACAACAACAACAACCATCACCAACGAATTTCGATCCAATTTCCAACTTTGCTTTTCGCTCATATTTCCGGCAAAATTGCCCGACGCAGCTTTTCAATTCCTATCCTCTCCTCCCTCTGTTTTATTCTCTCTCTCTCTCTCTCTCTCTCTCTCTTTACACCGTTTCATCGCTCGCGCGGACCCGTGCGCGAATTGAAAACTTAATTTAAAATCGACAGAAAAATGAAAAAAGGGGGAAAAAAGAAAAACGCTACAACCGGTGAATTAATTTGATCGCACTGATCGATCTTCGTAGTGGGATGAAGGGGGGAAAAAAAAGTTTCCGCGCGGACGAACCGACACGGAATCGTCCGCTTAATCAAGTGTAACCCGGCTAACCGCTAATACACGCGTATGCGGTTAATTAATAATCGCCGCGTTTACACAGATTCGATGCTATGCCGCCGCATTAATTGAAACCCGGGTATATATCGGGGCCTCGGGTTATCGCAACTCTGCCCTATATCGTTGTCCGATTTCGAAATCGGGCCGATTATCGGGAACGAGCTAAATTCTAAAGATAGCTGTTGGAAATCGACGGGCTAAGGAATATTTAACCGACGCAAATGGCGTAGAAATTAGCGCGGCCTAGCGCTGTTTCCCGCTGAAGCTGATCAAGGGACCATCGAAACGACCAATTCCTCATTTTCTTACTTGCAAGTGGCGTATCTTTCTCCTTCTTTTACGACTTTTCCTAAAATATTCACCGATGGACAATAGAATATTTGTTTATCCAAGCTCATTAGCTTTCATCGTATTCTACTTTTATTTATTTTGAACAAGAAAGGGAGACGAGAAATATAGGGCGACTTTTGAAAAGAAAGAGAGTCCTTCGTCATTTGTGAAAATTTTACTCATTGATCTTCATAATTTGGCGGGCAAATAATGCGGAATTGCGCGGCATTATTCTGATGCAGCAACGGGGAACATAATTGTACCAATGACAATGTTGACAAAATTGTCAATAATTTAAATTGATAATGCTTTGTGTCCACTTTTCTACAAACACGAAGCCTCGAAAAATTTCTTTCATCGTCGAATCTATCGCTGTTTTGAAGATCCAAGTTTTCCCTTTGCAACGGCTCGCTAAAATTTGTTATGCGATTTTCTTTCATCATTTTGTTGAACGCTGAGTATGAAAAATTCAAGAAATCCTGTCAAAAGTTCGATAGAATGGTGAAAAAAAAAAATCACACAGCGAATTTAAGAGCTCTCTGTAAGAGCTTTCTCTGTGAAGAGAAAATTTTAATCTTCAAAACTGTAGTGGACGTGTAGAGTTGCAGCAAAAATTTTTCAACGTTTTTACGCGCGAATTTTTACAATTTTCGAGAGAAACTCACAACTGTCAAAGTCGAAGCTTCGTACCTTAAAATAAGAACAAATGGATCGTTATGCGACCTTTCTTGACGAAGTTGCGTCAGTTTAAATTATGGACAATTTTTCAATGGCCATTTCATTTTTCATTCGCTCTTATTATGAATTTTCTCTTCGACTGGCGTTTGGAATGGTCTTGTTCCTTCAATTAACGAAATTTAATTTCATTTAAATGCCAGGATTTCAATTCGTCCTGAAAAGACGTACATTTTCGAGTTGTGTCACTTTCGTCGCGGGGAAGCAATACGAAGAACAGAAGTTGATCAATTGAGATTCAGCATCAACTAGTTCGCATAAACGAGTATTCTACCGTGATAAAATACAGAATGCAATGAATAAATATGAAGCACACTTTGGAACGGATTACTCTGCCGCTGGTATGACAAAGAACACAAAATAAACATAAATAAACATTGTGCTCTTCATTGAATTACAAACTTCTCTCTGTTCCTTACGTTTTCACTTCCTTACATTGATGCAACTTCTCTACATTGATCCAGTGTTAAATCTCTTTTGCGTAGCGTTGTTTCTCTGCTGAAATGTCGATTGTATTACAGCATTTTCCTATGACAACGTAAGGTTACATGGAAACGTATAAACCGAGAAGAAAATTTCTGGGTTAAATCAACGATCGGCGGATCAACCAGGATTCGAGACTCGCGGGAACGAAAATTTGCCTGTAGCTAATTCAACAGATGAATTCTACACTTTTGATTTGGTGGAACCTGCCGCAAAATTGATCTTGATTTTGAATTCCAAGAGCAAAAATCTTCGTTTCCTTCCATTACGGAGGTAACACTTTTTGCAGTTCTTTTGAAAAATGGCAAAAAAGTTTCTCGATCATCTGACACTGCGTGCGTCCTAACAGCGACTTTACGGTTCTGGACTGTTTATATACTTCGAATAATGTCGACAGTTAGTTTGATCATTTGATCATTTAGATTCACACTGATGCTACAGCTGTGATGAATCAATTAGTGAAACCTAATACGAAAATTGCATAGAACAGACATCTACGAGTTCAGAATCATGAAGTCGCTGTTAGCACGCGGTGTTAAATGATTAAAAAACTTTTTTGTCATTTTTCAAGAGAACTGTTTCGGCTCTTTGGGAAAAATTTTTGCGCGCCGTAATTTTCAAAGGGCGGCGCGTAAATTTTCGAGTCATTGACGGCCGCGTGAATTTTATTTCGATTTCAAAAGGGGACAAGGTATTCACTCGATAAATATATTTTCCTTTTACTTTTTACTCTTTTTTCCCGTTGTTGTTGTTGTTGTTGTTGTTAAAAAAAAAAAAACCCATATCGGCGGATTGATACTTTTATTTGATTTTAATATTTCATTTAGCGAGTCAATCGACCTCGAACTCTGGCTCGCGTCGCCGCGGATGTGACACGAATGTAACGAGTTCGCTGTTCTCAAACAGTTCGGTCGATGTGCGAGCGAACCGAGCGGATAAATTTTTCACAACGGACGATCAACAGGAATCTGACTCGTCTAGTCTGCGACTATCGCGTTTCATTTATATCAATATCTGTATTCGGTGGCCAAAGACGCAATTGTTACTTAGTTCTCGAACGAAAATAACATAGTACGTTAATTAATAGTAAACAATACTGCAGTATCAAGTGGATTTGATCACGATTCAACGAGCAATTTTTCATAATTAAGATAGCAACAATAAAATTTAATAAAACTACAGTTATAAATAAATCAACGTAAGCTGATAAAAACATAAAGACAACAGGTGAATAAATTGTTCCCGTGTTCGGAGAAAATAAACATTTTAATAATAACAAAATTGACGTTGGAAGCAACAGTGAAAATCCGATATTACTTACCCGATTAGAAGCTATATCAGGAGAAGCTATATCCAGATATTAAAATCAAGAAGACAATTTCCAAATCCTCCAGTTGTAACTGAAGGGTTATTAAAAATGCACGTTCATTTGATTATTTCTAAATGGGAACCACTTTGTGAAAACCAATCATTTCAGAGAACTAATTAATGCAAGTCACTTTTCATTAAAAGCAAAATGTACTTTCGTATTTAAAACCACCGGTCGATGGAACGGTCCACCTTTTACAATAAAATTATTATAACGTTATAATTAAACATTTCCATCGGTTGAAAGTTTCGACGAGAAAAATGTGTTTGCACGGAACAAGTAATTTTTAACGATGAGCGAGTTGTACTGAGTCACTTTGCGTATTTTACACATTGTATAAAAAGTTCAACGTCTTTTTTTTACCCTTATCTGTTATCAGCTTCTTGTTATTTGACAAATTAAAGCAAGATGCAGAGTGAACGAAACTATTATCCGAGCTGCTTGGTCGAACAAACGACAAACTCTGTACCATTACATCCTCTCACGGTCCAATAACGCTCATAAAACGAACTATTTACGAAGCAGAATGACTAAACAGTGAGGCCACTTTTCGCTCAGCTCGTACGTCGAAAGGACTTTGACACAGAGTAGCGCAACAGTTAATGTTTAACCTGTCCGAGAAGCATGCGCTACTCAGAGTAGTTCAACACGATGCAAAAAGCTCAACGCGTGTTTAGTCCCGTTTTCGACGAAAAACAAAAAAGGAAAAAAAATGCCGTCGACCGTTACGAACAGTTCCTTCCAACATCCGCCAAAATCGGACCGGACCCGGAACTGTAAATCTGGGACTCGCTGAGTCTCGATAGCGAACAAAAGGGCCGTGACAGAGTGCGATCTATCAGCGCGCGTTCAACTTGCAAGGGCTCGGCCCTCGTGCGAAACGAGAGAACAATCGCGATAATAATCAGACACGCCGAGTTCTCGGTGGCCGTGGACGAGTGAAAAGTCGGAATGCGATCACGCGGGGACGTAATTGCGCGACGTTGAACAGGAGTCACGGGGCTATAAATGAGACATAAATTCGCAGGGAGATAGGAATCGGTTAGTCGCGTGAAATGTATGCGCGTCGTCCAGGCACAATAGAGCCTTGGAGGAGTTTGCCGGTCCGACGCGTGCATATCGCAGGGCATAACTACTTAGTAGATAAGCCGTTGCTGCGACCCGCCCACCCGTGTTGCTCGGCCGTTGCTTGCGTCGAGAGTCGCTTCCGGTAAGGAGGACGTTACGCGCGCGTAACTACCGCGCAACTTTTCAGAATTTCGACTCGCCCGGGGGGAAAGACAGTTTTTCCCGTTCGTTGGGAACGTTCTTTTGCGTTTTCCTTGGAGCACGAGATGTCGCGTTCATTTGAATTTAATAATTTGACGTCCGATTTTACATTGGGTTAGATCAGTTGGTTGCATTTTTTTTTTTTTTTTTTTTTTATCACTGAAAGTGTTTTTAGGGGGGGAAACCCAAAAAATGGGGCCTCTTCAGGTGCAACGCTGATGCAACGAAAATTAGCGATTGGTTGATTTGGATCACGTGATTCGCGAGGGGGCGTGGGCTAGACCTCGAGTAGGAGTGGCGTTGTCTGGTACTGAGCGATCGCGCCTGTAATTTGTTTTGTGTCGATTCAAATGTTTGCGTATCAATAAAATTTTATGGCGAAAAAGTCGTACTGGGGTACGAGTCGTGCAGTTTTTTCATTACATTGAGGTTAAAAGCAACTGCATTTTGTCTGTGTAAATAAAAGACAAATGTTTCGTGAGAAGTAAAAAATTTCCTCAGACAGTATATCGATCATTTCATCTTTTGATTCTGTTAGAGAGAACACTGTGCTTTGGATATTTTATTTTATGTCGCGCGATGTACATTGTCCATTATTTTATACATTGTGCACTTTAAAATTTCCCGCAAAAATCGACAGTTTAGTTACTTTATTTTGCAACGAGCCACGGCCATAAATTATTCCACACATAGTAAAAGATATCGGAAGTTGCAGAGAGTGTTCTATAATTTTAACTTTTTTCTTTTTGCATCCTTTACATATATTAATTAGTATTGGACTATTTTTGTTTGTTCTGCATAAATACAAAGTTATTGTACTCCGGAATACTTCATAAATAAAACACACAAAATACTTTCTGAAAAGTATTCGGAAAGTATCCGTAACATTTTAGCGTGATTAAAGTAAAATGAACGCTATAAGCAAAAGAGCTTCGTCAACGTTAACGTCCTATGAAAATCAACGATTCGAAACGTAAATTTCGCGTGTTAATAATAATAAACGCGTGGGGGAAAAGAGATGACTTCGTCAAAGATCACATCCGATGTGACACGCGTCCGCGCGTTAAACAGGATTTTCGCATCGACGGGGGCTCCTCTTTTCTATCGAGAGAAGACGAAGAGGAAGAAAACAGAAAGAAAACGAAGCAAAGGAAAAGTAGAACGTTCCATTTTTCCCGCACCCAAGCGTATTTAATCAGAGACACGGGCTTCCAATATTCCAGATTAAACGAAGCGTTCCGCGACTCTCCTATCGTCTCGCAGTCTCTCCTTTAAGACAGAAACAAAACCTATCCCGCCGGTTCTCTTTCTCTTTCAGCCCCGTGTCCGAGGAGTAACCCGGTTTCCAGAGACTTCGCTGTCAATTTCCCTCGTGCTCCAGCTACAGCAGGTAGTTTTTCACTGGTGGCGTTTAAATCGAGAGGGGGTTAATTGCGTGGGTCAGCGTTGCGTGTTCATTGTGCAGCAGCGGGCCGAGAGCAAAGGCGGCGGCGGTTATACTGTTCCGCCACGTGCGTGTCGGTGGCCGTATACCCGCAGCCAGATAAGCCCCTATCTCGACAGGGCAATAACATTAGCCGTGCACCGAAACCGGGATGCCCCTAACGCGCGGGAATATTTCAACATGGGGCCATTAACGTCTTGCCCTCGGGCCCACGTCGCTTCTCTTGCTCTTTCTTTATCTTTGTCTCTCTCTCTCTCTCTCCCTCTCTCTCTCTCTCTCTCTCTCTCTCTGTCTTCCTTGTCACTGTTCGTTCGTTCGTCCGGGCGTGATTTTTCCCCGAGCGTTTAAATCCGCTCGACTCGCCTCGCCCCTTTGGTTTCGCGAATAATTCCCCCGGCACGATCGTTCTTTGATTACCTGCTCCGGCTGGCTCTTTATTGCCGCTGGAAGAATGGCGTGCTCGAGTCCTTAAGACCCGATAACAGCGCCGACTGAATTTATGCAGTTTGCCTTTCTCGCGGGGAATTCTTCTTCTCTGCCGGAGGCGGTAATGTCCTTTGGAAATTGTACATTTTTCCCACGGGCCAGCCAGATTGTCGCTTCTCGGCGTCGAGAACCGGTATATTACGCCGGAAGGGGATTAATTCGCGGCGCGACAAGCGCGTTCCCGGGGACGAATTAAAATCAGCGCGAAACTCGGTCGCAGACTGCCGCAGTTCCCCGTCAAAAGTTCCCCTCCAACGCTGTTATTTTCCAATCGTTGGAGCAGCGTTTCTGAAAAATCCTTGGATTTTTACCACCGATTTTTGAATGATCCTTTGCGATCGGCAAAGGGCCCCTGAAAACGTGCTTTCTGTCGAGTAACGCGTTTCAAAAATGACGAACGACACACGTCGTTGTCCCGTTTTGCTGGACGATGTGAAATTCGAAACAACCGTTAGTTGATGTGACGCGTTATTTTATCATTTATTATATGAAATTTTGCGCAACACAGCGAATATCATATTATACTTGGCTAGGAATTATTTGAAACAATTATTAGTACGATTGATACAACTCATTATTGCGAAATTTGAATAATCTGCTGAATAAGCAGATATTGCATAATGTATTGGCTTGTTTAGCTGGACGTTATTTGGAATAATTTTAGTTCATGCAATTCATTATATCGAATTTTGAATAATTAATTGTCGTACTGAATAGCACGCAGAGTTTCCGAAAGTGACGTAAGCCCGTTCTCTTTCATTTCGAGATATTCAGAAATGTTCTCGTTTGCATCAATTATTGTTATATTTAGATGATTAACGCAAACGATTATTTTTAGATTTAAATTGTAAATTGCGCGTAAGTGAAAAGTTCACGTTGAAGTGTATGTTTTGGTTTTCTCAATTCTCTCGAGAAAACAGAAAATGTACATACATTATATATGATTTAACTAGATGTTATTTGAAATAATTGTTAGTCGATAAATATGTATCAGCACAACTAGTTTCCTCGCAATATTTCTGCGAAAATAAATGATGACAAAATCTGTTTTTATAAATAGGTTACTATACATTAAAATAATGTCCAAACAATGATTTGATACTACAAGCGATATAAAAATTCGAGAATCATAAAGATGTTGACATACGAAGTAAAACACAGTTAAAAGTACATGAAAAATATTTTTAATGGTTTAAAGACAGGCATTCTTTCCTAATGATATTCTGATTTTTCTTGCAACATTCAGTTCCATTCATCAAATGCAGATTAAGGATTAGAATTACTTTTTTGACTCTCGAATTTTATCATTGAAAGTGATTTTAGCGGGGGTAATCCAGAAAATCGGGCCTCAAGTGCAATGCTAATGCAACGAAAATTAGCGATTGGTTGATTTGGGTTACGTGATTCGCGAGGGGGCGTGGGCTAGACCCCGAGTAGGAGTGGGGTTGGCTGGTACTGAGCGATCGCGCCTGTAATTTGTTTTGCATCGATTCAAATGTTTGCATACTTCATTTCCTAGTCAGAACAGTTGCTTCTGGGTCTTTCAGTGAGACGAATCGTACTGGGGTACAGTCGTACAAGTCGTGCAGTTTTATATTACTCGTATTATTATTGGAAATTATTCACGTGCGTATAGTGAACAGATTTTATATTATATATTCAAATATCATTTTCATAAAGATATCGCCAAAAAAAGAAAACAAAGCACGCCAACACTTTCTTTACCCTTCACACTGTGCTTCATTGCCTCAAATTGTCTTCCATTTTAATTCGAACAAAATGTACCCTATTTTCTCTTAGACACGCGTGTGTCAAAAATTCGCAGACTACAGATTAAGAAACTGCCGTTAATGCGTCGACGTTTCTATCGATAGTTTCCTACGCGAAATTTTATTTCGTCCAATAACAAACCTTCCTTCCTCTTCTTTATTTCGCAACGTTGAGTGAAAATAGGTGATTGTCGGAATACGTACGCGTCGCTTACAGCGGCCATTAACGAAGAAGTCGGCTCGCAGCTGCGACTTTTACACCAGTTTATCGCGGCAACCGCGCTACGTCGGGGCTGATAAGACTAGCGAGGACGACACCGAGCCGAACGTCGCGTCGCGTTGCACGATTTTCTCTTCGTCCCGCCGTTATCTTTGCGTTAACAGCGTCTACGAGCGGTTAGTTACAGCCACCGCTGTAGAATTCGCTGATGTATCTTCACCCGTTTGTGCTATTCCGACGTACTCGCGCCATATATCTCGCGATAAGATTCCCTGGCAGTTGTGTTTTAAAATTTCGCGTTGACTTTGTATGTTGTTCAAGTAGAATGTATTTGAGGGGTCGTCAATTCCGTTCGGCGGAGAGAAAGAAACAAAAGAGTTTACAGAGCTGCACCGGCATATTTGTTTATTAACAGTAGAACTGTCAAAAAAAATGACCAATTTTGATGATTTTTGTTAGATATTTTATGACTATAAAACGGTGTATTTTTAGAGACTTGAATTCTTCGTAATATACACAAATAAAAGCTTTTGTGTTACAAAGATTTTCTGTTTCTTTTACTGTAATGTCTCTGATTGGAAATTTTATGCTTAACCCATTCAGGGCGAATAATTTATAAACGCTCCAGTCTTTTGGAAGTTCTTGAAACGAAATGAACAATGACAACGAAAAAGATACGCGACGAAGAGAAGATACGCGATAAAATAAATAAAAATATAAAGTAAACACGTAATGAAACAAATATACGCCTATAAAATACTATAAAATACCTATAACAAATATATATCTATACTAATTAAATAAAATAAAAAAAAAAAACACGTAATAATAAAGAAAAGACTCGACGATAGACTAACAAAAATTACGAGTCGAACGTTGCATCAATGTCTCTTAATGAATTGAGCATCAACTACAAAACGCGTCTATCGTTCAAACATTCTAGATTTATGTATCTGTCTGTCTTTCACTTACAAAAGAAATCTGTCTCGAATCGAGACGGAAAAATATTGTTTCAAAAGCAGCGACGGAAATACGCACCAGGCGTGACTTGACGCTACTTTGGACATTTGCAAGAATTTTCAAGGGCGAAAGAGAGAGAGAGAGAGAGAGAGAGGCCACGGGCGCGAAGCCATGGCGACAGGAAGTTTCATCCGATGGAATCTCTCGCGGAAGTGCACAGACGATCGGCAGCGGGCGGGTTGAAGCGCGAGGGGAGGGGATTGGCCGGGACAAGAGGTGTGAAATGGTCCGCAAACAAACTCGGGCGCGCGGGAGAGACAGATCGGTGTTTGACCGATTAAACGAAAATCCGTGTAAAGGGGCGCGCGCGCGAAAAGGAGCTTACAGAGCGTTTTCGTTTGTATCGGTAATGCAACGATATCCAGTCGGCGATCCGCGAAAATCCCGGCGAGATTTCGAACGTAAATTTCCTTGCGACAATAGCGGCGAAACGCGGCGATCGATTCCAGTCGAACGACTCGTCGAGAGGATTCACCCCGGTCGTCCTGTCGTTCTGTCTTCGTTTCTTTTTCTTTTTCCTTTTTTTTTTTTTTTTACCGTCTGTTGTTTGCTTTCGTCCGTCTTCAAACTTGACTGACGATTAATGAAAAAAAAGAAAAAAGAGTGCCGAGGAACGATTGTCGTCCACGTTTTTCAGTTGAGGGAGAATGTTACGGGTGTTGCTAAAATTGTGCTTGAAATAAATTGCGCTGCAACTTAATCTGGTAATTCATGAAGAAGAGAGTATTGAAAAACGAGAGTATTGACAACACGCTTTTTAGTTGCGGATGGATTGCTTCTAGACTTCGATCGAACGAACCGTGTTCCATTTTAGTAAGAGAATTAGTTCAAACGTGTACCGCGACTTTAATCTGACGATTAATAAAACAGACATTGCTGAAAAACGATTGGCAATGTGTAAATTTTAATTGGTAAATATACTAAAAAGAAATATATATATATATATAATTATAATTTAATTTGACGATTGATAAAGAAGGAAATATCGAGAAACGATTGTCAATAGGTCCTTTAGTTTTGCAAATGTTACAGGTGGATTATTTTTAGACTTTGATCGAACAAAGGGTGTTCAAACATGTACTGCAATTTAATCTGACGATTAATAAAGCAGGCGGCAGTGCCGAAAAACGATCGACAATCTATCCTTTGGATGTTACAGGTGGATGATTCTTAATCTTCGATTGGATGAAATATGTTTCATGTGTTTCACCAAAACATTTCATGGCACAAATACGGATAACGACATATAATCTGATGACAAATAAAAAAAGACGATATTGACGATTGGCAATGTGTGTGTATCTTTTAGTTCGGAAAACCTTCGAAAATTATGGATGGATGGTTTTCGATCTCTAATAGGATGAAACACGTTCCGCGTGTTACTAAAATCGTTGCAAATGTACACTATGACTTAATCCGGTTATTAATAAAAAAAAGACAATATTGAAAAACCTTTTTAAGCTCTCCGACTGTCGCAGATGGGTGATTTTTAGGTTTTCATTAAACGAAGTATATTCTGTGTTACTAAAATATTTAATCTGACTAACAAAGGAGAATGTAATACTCGTAAAATTTATCATCCGTAACTCGAGGAGCTAAAAAATATGCCGTCAACTGTTTCTCAGGTATCGTCTTCTTCGCCAAGTTCAAGATTCCCAAGTTCAACCAATTTCTAAAAATTATAGGTGAACGTTGCTTGAAAAAGTACCTCGACATATGTACCTTGTCAAGTTGCCAAAATCTCTGAAAGCATTTGAGGGTTCGCTGAATCAAAAGATACATTGTGAATTGATTTTCAGTTGCGGCGCACGTTGACTTTAATGAGATGGAAGATGGAAAGGTCGAACGACAAAACTGCAACGAGAGAGATTTCGTTAAGAGAAATTCAGAGGAATTCGTGGAAATGAAAAATAAATGTCGGACCGGTGTACGGAGTAACGCGCTCGCGTTGAAACATTTCTGACGCGCACGTTGAGATAACGTTTACAGTGAATCCTCGCTCGCTTCACGCTCCAGATCGCCGTTTTCCTTTGCTAAATAATTCGAGAAACAACTGTCCATGGACGACGGAGACGGAGAGAAACAAATCCAGGCAGAGAAACAAGATTGCATGCCGAATTCTGCGTAATTTGCACGCGTCTCGTCACTGGCGCTGAAATGTTGAAATTAATTAATTCGATAATTATTAAATCGAAGAGGCATTATCGGAGCGGTTGCCAATGGGATATCGCGTTATATTATACGCTCGACATTATTACGCCTAGCTGTAAAATAATCCAATCGCGGCTGTAATTGTTAATACATTTGATCATTCGAAACGGAGCCGTCCTAGTTCGGTGGCACTCGGAACGATAAGCCGCGCAAATTAAATACAAAAATTGCCGACGATCGACGGAGTGTCTAATTATCGACGTTTGTTTAATCTGACTCGGTCGCTTTTTAATCGGCGACGTATTTCGGTATGACGAGCCATCGAACGATTCCACTCGTGTCGACAGTTTCGACGAGCTCTCGCTCGAAATATGGTCACTTGGTATTTATAGACTGGCCGAGAAAAAAAAAAAAAAAAAAAAAGAAAAGAAAGAAAGAAAACACGAAACGAATTAGTTTCGAGTGGCCAGTGATGATTCGTGCTTTCGTCGAAACGGAAAGATCGATAGATCTCTCTCGTTTGCAAGAACAGCGTGAAAGGAGCGGAGGGTGGGAGGAAAAAAAAAAAAAAGAGATCGATCGCGACGCTGTCATCGATAACGCGTAAAATGGAATTTTCCAGGCGGGCGAGTTGGCTCGGCCGCGGCTATAAAAAGTAATTAAGGCTAACTAGACAGCGGTGAATCCATCATATTAGCCGTGGGACTAACCGGTTGTACAACCGGGACTGGGTCGACGACAGGGGCGCGCAATTTCGAATCAATCTCCGGGGATATCTGACAGGGGCCGGTCCTCATTTTTCTCCGGTTCCAGGCAAATCGATAGCATCACCCGACCGTGTCACACCGTGGCGCGGCGCGGCGCGGAGTGGAGCAGAGCGGAGCGGAGCTGCAACAAGCGCGAAACTCCATTTCCGTGGAGAGCAACCGTGTAACCTACTTCCTTTCGCGTAACGTGACGTGACCTCAGCTCCTTTCGGTTTACCGAGACAAAACGCGAGTACTCTCTTAATGACGATTAATATGTATCGCTGGCCAGGGAAACAGAGTGACAGAGGAAGACAGAAGGTAAGAAGGGGAGAGAGAGATTGACTCTCGAGTCGATCTATGTTTCGTCGCGGTGCTTTCCGCCCGTCAGAATCGACAATTGCCAACGGAGGAACTTCTCGTCGAGCAAACTAAATAGACACTTTTTATCACTGAAAGTGATTTTAGCGGGAGTAACCCAGAAAATTGGGTCTCTTCAGATGCAACGAAACGCTGATGCAACGAAAATTAGCGATTGGTTGATTTGGGTCACGTGATTCGTCAGGGGGCGTGGCGTAGACCTCGAGTAGGAGTGGCGTTGTCTGGTACTGAGCGATCGCGCCTGTAATTTGTTTCTTATCGATTCAGATGTTTGCATATCGATAAAATTTTGTGACAAAAAAGTTGTCTTCGTTTCCTAGTCAGAATAGTTACTTCTGGGCCTTTCAGTGAGACGAATCGTACTGGGGTACGAGTCGTGCAGTTTTTTATTTCCTTCTATCTATCAATCTATCTATCTCTGCCTTTCTCCTCTGCACTCTGTTTACCAACCCATTTTTCTATTCAGCGTTGCCTTTCGGAACAGTTCGATTCGGAAGCGTTGACTCAGGAACATTCAATTTGGGGGAACGTTCGATCGCCGGAATGTTTTATTCGCTGACGCCCGACGATTCGGAGATGTTTGACTCCGGAAATCGTGGATTCCCTGCGAACGGTCGCATTCTCGTAACCTCCTGGTCGGACACACGGAGAGTTTAAGGGCACCGCGAGAGACCTCGGGAGAATCTACGATTCGAGGGTGTTTGATACGAACGGTGGCCGTGCATTATGCAAACACGACTTTTGCGACGCGAGTCTCGCGTATTCTAGCGCGGCGCCGCCTCGGATCAGCGATTGAACGTGCGATTTTTCGAAGCGAGAATCTCTCCGGGAACGTGGATTGCTACAAGCTGCGAGGGAATATTGCACGATAGAGGCGTGGTCGAGAATGGCTAACGTAACGAGGAAACTTTCACTCGAGGGAAAAAATTAGATCGTCAATTTTCGAGCGTGGCGCCGCTGGAACGAACAATTCGCATAAACCACGCGGATGATACAGGGGCGCCATTTGGAATTTCTTCTAACCTCGGAGCAGCCTTGGAGCGGATTAATCGCGTCAAAGTTCCCCCGTAAAGACGCGAAGAAGACCTCCCTGGGAGGAAGAGGGGAGGGTGGTGGTTGGGCGGTGATGAGAGCAGGGCCGAGAAAGCGTGTCAGTAGGAGGCAACGTGTTAATTACATTAAAGATTCTGTATACAGATAAATTAGCTGCCTCTCCGCGGAGAGTAATTATTAAGGGCGATAACTGGTAATAACCAGTTTTACACCCGTTTCAGGCTGCCATCTCTTTCGCCTAACTCCTTCTAACGAAGACGCGGCAATTAAAACAGCCGCCGTGAAACAGCTTAACCCCGTAACTCGTTCGCCATTAATACCGCTATTAAGCGCCATTATTATATAGGTCGATACACCACGCTCCGCCTCGATAGTTGCCTCGTTCGTTGCCTAGTACCTACGATCCTTCTGCGTCGTTCCTTGACCTAAATATACATACATACCATGTATCTCCGACGAGCGTTCGTCGTGGAAACGATCCCCGGCACGCGCTACAACTGTTACTTACGAGACACCTTGTATCGTAGACTGAGATACCGAGTAATACGACTAGAGAAGTAACAAATATGTGGTTTCAATTAGCTGATCGAGTATCTCGAGTATCTCACGACGCTGAATATTTATTATTTTCGCAATCTTGATAAATGATAAAACGGTGAAACAATTATTTCAAATTGAACGTCTTTATCTCTTTGAGTGACAATTAATTTTAAAAATATCGAGAATCTCTTTAGACATTATTGCAATACATAAATATTTCTTATGTATAGCAAGTTGTACTTTTCTGTCACAAAGACTAAAGTGTAATTTATGTTTTAACGATAAATAACAAAACTATGAGATACTTGCTTTTTTAAGTCAAATTTTTACAAAGATTGAACTAACTTTGAACCAATAAAAGTAATGATATTTCCAATTGCGAAAAATACTCTTCCAGAGCTGGCAGATATTGCCACGGTATGCACGAATATTTTTTACCAAGTTTCACCAATTTTTTAAATATATTTCACGTATTTTTCATAATATACTACATAATATATACGTTTTATGTCATTTTTATATAATATATTTTATATGTGTATTTCGCTATTCGTCGCAGAAACATAAATTAGTCGAAACCTCCGACAAAATTGCACTGCTCACAAAAATTGGGGGATATTAATTTAAACAAGAAGCGTTTGAATATTTTAATTAAACAAGAACATTAGAAAAGCAAAAAAGCAAAATCAAATGCTTCTTTCTTTTTATCGCTTCACATTTATTTTGAAGTGTCCCCTAATTTTTGTGAGCAATCTATACACGTCGACTCTAACCTCAAATATCTCTTTTGAAATTGGTAATTCTCCTCCATCCGGATCTCCGAGTATCTCGCACGGTGCCCGGACAAACGTGCCAGCTCTTTTGCACTTATGCGAAACGTCCGTCGCGAAAATAAACGATGGAAACGACGATGAGTAAACGACGAACAAACGAGAAGGGGGCGCCCGGAACGCACCGCGGGGTCGGTTTAATGCGCGTAGCTCGTTTTTCGGCCCTCTCGATACCCCCGGAAGCTGTTCGTCGTTGTTCCGGCATCGTAACGACGTCGTCGGCCGGCGTTCGACGTCATTAAAACACAACCGAGACGAGTCAACACGGGAAGCTCCCTCCTTTTTTTTTTCCATTCCTCCTCCTCCCTCCTTGCCCCGGCGAGGCGCGCAAACGAGCGCGCTCGCGACGAACACAAAGTTCCCCACGCCGGCGAGTCGCGTAGCAAACCCGAGCCACGAACAAACATTTTAGCGCGATTGAAAAAGTTGAAACTCTAACGAGCAACGCGACGGGCGGGGCGTTATTCGACAGTTATTTTCTCTCTCTCTCTCTCTCTTTTTTTGGCGCGGTGCCCCGATCGCGACCGACCAGCTTAATTAAATCGACCGCCCCCCGTGCGATCGTGTCGCGTCGATCCTCGCGATAGGTTTCGTTCTAACTAAGAGTGCCGTCCAATGTCGGCCGATCAGTATCAGGGTATTCGATCCGGTATCGGACAATCTTACAATCAATAACGAAATAATTGACGCGCGTCTACTTCAACGAAGCAACGAGGGTAAATGTATGACAATGACAGTGGAAAATCGTCGACAATTGTTTAAATTGATGTAACTCTGCAAAAAAAGAATCCAATGGCGATCCACTTGGTTTCGTTTCGAAGCACGAAGCTTCTGCCTTCACTTTGATTTCGTTCTTTGAGCGAACTCTGAGTTCGTTCTTTACAAAGACAGCTTTGAACCATCCGTGCACCGGGTGGAAAAGCGAGGAGATTTTTTTTCTCGAAAATTGTACAAATTCAAGCGTGCGTACAAACGTTGGGAAATTTTTTTTTTTTTGTAACTGGATTTACCGTCATTGCGAAGACTGAGGTCTCTACTTTACCGTGACCTTTCAAAACTTGCGGTAGAATTTTCCTTTACCATTTTATCGATCGTCGAACATGCAAAATTCGAGAAATCCCAACATTTTTCCGTTCAGTTTTAATGTTTTAAGTTCAATAAAATTGCGAAAAAAAAATCACACAGCGAATTTTAAGAGCTCTTTGCAAAGAGAAAATTTTAAGTGGATTTAGTTGTGAAAAAAATTTTTCAACGTTTTTACAATTTTCGAAAAATGATTTTCAAACAAAACAAAAAAAAAAAAAAGAAAGAAAAAACTCACGACTGTCAAAATAGAGGCTTCGCGTTTTAAAATGAAATCAGTGATAGATCGTTGTGTGATATGATTTTTAATGTTAAAGTTACGTGAACTTAAATTATCGACAATTTTTCATTGTCATTGGTACAGTAATGCTCTTCACTGTGAAGAAATTCAAAAAATATAACAGATAAATTACACAAAGTACAGATTATACACAAAGACATAAATATACAACACGCTGTTCCGGTTTCTTTTTTTCTGTGTAACAATTTTCAAATAACGACGTTGCGTTCGAATGCTCGTCGAAAAATCTCTAACGTTGGCAGGGAATCTCGCTTTTAGAGCGAAACATTTTTCGACGTGACATTATACAGTGAAGAGCATAACTGTATCGATAATTAAATAACTTTTTATTGTCAGAAAAACGTTCGCGGCTTAAAAAGATTGTTTCTGCTACTCCCGATTGTGCGAAATATTTCGTTCACTTTATTGCAGATGACAATAAAAAATTATTTACAAGAGAAATTTAGTTGTTGATACAATTGTACTGTTCACACTGTTAAATTTTTGACACACGCTTTGGGGTGCTTAAAATTACCAAACGTCTAAAAGTTTAATTAGGAGTATGTAAGAAATTAAGAATGCATTCATCTTTTGATATATTTACTTCTTCGTTGTATCGATATATAAATCCCGCGCGTCTGAAAATCCCAGCTCCGATGGGGATTGACGGTGGATTCGCAAAAGAGAAAAGGAAGCAAGAGAAAGAAGGTGTGCAGAAGGAGAAGACTGTAGCAGAAGGAGGAAATAAGGGTTTGGAAGGCGGCGGCCAGTGGTTCGCGTGGCCTCTCTCCTTATTACCCTATCAGTTAATCCTCTTATCGAGGAACGAGCGGCTGCTTTCGCTGGCACCGGCCGACTTTAAACTAATCTAAAATGCAGAGAACCGTAAGGCGCGTCGGGGCAGGGTGCAGCACGGCAGCGCTGAAGAAGGGGGTGGGTGGAGGCGCGGCCCCCGGCTGTTCGTTGCCAGAGGTCAGCGCACCGTTCCACCGCAGTAATTGCCTCTATAACGAACCTTTTCATCCGGATGAATGGACGCGTGTATATTTCAGCTTTCGCAACCTTTTACCCTCTTCGCGGCTCGTGTTTTTTTCATTCGTGTGCGCGCTCGAAACACACGCGAACCTCGGCCGCGTTTCAGCGTTTCGCTCGGCCTTCGACTCCTTCGACCGCGCTGCCGAATTTCCCAAGTGAGCGAAAGAGAGAAACGGAAGAAGAGCGAGATCTTGGCTGGATTCCGGAGGACACCCCGGATCGGGGAGCGTTTTTCTCTCGGCGGAAGAATGATCTCGGCCGAATCGTCACATCTCGAGAGGAGGAAGCCGTTCCTCGGCCTCGAACACCCTCGGACGAGAAAAATTTCGAGATTAGCCCGGGATAAGACGTTTAAGAATGTCTTTGATTATTACCACCGCTCGGAGCTCGCGCAATCTTCCGAGCCACTTTGGAAGAAAGATCTCATCGCGTCGTCGTTTGAAGAAACGACCGCCATTTCTCTCTTCGCTTTCCTCCCCCCGACGCCGTGGAATAATAATTACCCCTCCACCTGTTCATCCGCCGTGCAAGAGGGATCGTTTCGATCGCGCGAAGTAAGAGACACTGTCGCCTTTGCAGTTCTCGATCGCGAGAAACGATCGGTAAACTCTCGCCTAAACTTCCTCACCCCACTTCTCGAACCTCTTCCAATTACCTCGGAATCGAAGAGCAACGGTCCAAGAGAGAGAAGAATCTCCCCCGTATTAACAAAATCTACAGTCTCCTCTTCTCGTTCGATCCTCGTTTATTCTTCTTGGGGAAAATCGCGTTCGTCGCGACGACCGACTTCCGATTTCCTTCGTTGTTGAGGGAACTGTAAGGTATTTAAAGATCCTGGATGCAGCTGGGAAGGCGATTGTGTGCGTTTCGTCTCGAAGTCACTGCCTAGACTCATCAGTGGGGGTTGATGGCAGCGACTCCTTATGCTTGTTGTTATAACCTAAACCTATTAAGGCTGGTTCGCACCACCCATCCTAGCGGGGTTCCGCACGCTGCTTGCTTAACATTGAGGACCTCGACGCTAGGCGCGCAGCCAATTGCTCAAAACTCGTAGTCGAGGAATCGTAGGGCCGCTACAGTCGTCCTCGGTTGGATTTCGAGTTTGCTAGGTACGGTAGACTGAAACTTTCCACGATGATTTCCCCTTGCTTTTCTCGTTCCGTTTCGAGATGTCACGAGCCTGCTAATGTCGTCGCAATTATACGATCTCCGACTTCTTCGTGGTACTCGCCGAACGAGATGATACGTCTCTGACAGCGGCAAAACACAAAATCTTGGCGGAATTACGCATTCATGAGGGCCGCCGCACGTTCGAGCAACTAGTTTGCGAGAATCTCGAACGATTCTAATGCACTTTCCTCCGCGCGGTATCCCGCGGTCTTACTCGGCCGCGAGGGCTGCAACAACAATCTTTCGACTTTAAATTCGCCCGGTTTACGCGCTACTCGCGATGTACATAATGTACCTGTTTACTTCGGTTCCGGGGGAGGGAGAATTTCCGCCGCGCCTCGCGAACGCTTCGGCGATCCCTCGGCCCGACGGCGTGCCTCTTCTCCGCGGCAAGAAACTGTTCGGATGATAAAGCGACGAGTAAAAGTAAAACGAGAGCACCTGTTACGAAACAAATTCTGAAACTCTGGCGAAAGAAAACTCTGCACTCTCGTACTCTCGTTGTATTTAAAACGTCTTGCGAGGATTCGTAACGGAGTCGGACGTTTCGTTTATCATTAACTGCTCGCGGAAGTTCTGAATTTCATGAATATCTAGGATTTCAGGCGATGAATACATCCGCGGGTCTTTTATAGAGAAGTGTTGTAATTTAGAAAAAAAGAAAAGAAATTGTTGCGTTTATTAATGTAGGATTTATCTTCTAAGTTATTCATTTTCATTGTAACAGGAAAAAAAAAACAAATTTCACGAGTTTCAGAAAAATAGTACAATTTAACCAAGATCTTAACAAGAAGAACTAGTGTTAAACGACAATATCTCGAAAGTAAAAGCATGCAACAACATACATTACAAGTGCGTTCAATAAATAGTATTTTTAAATTTGTTTTAATAAAAAAGTACTTTTACTTTCGTGCACAGTATAATGTACAGGATGAATAGAAAAACGGGTTCGTAACTTCTAGGGTAGACAATACACCCTAGTTTTGAACACGAGTCAAAGAATTATTATAATTGGTTCCAAAGTTATGAACGATTTTTTGTTTCGATTGAAGGAATGAATTGTTTCATTTCGAGAGCTATCATACTGCATGCAAGTAGTCGCTTACCATATGACTTCTCCTTCTTTCTACGTCTTCTTTCATTTCCACGACACCTCGCATTAAATAATTACGTCTTTCAAAGTAAAAACATTTTTACAAGTCGACTTCAACCGAAACAAAAAAAAATTGTTTATAACCTTTGAAACTGTTTCTCGATGCACGTTTATTAAGACTCTTTTTCATATTTCGACGAGTACTATCTACTTTGCTAAAAGTTAGGAATGCTTTTTTTCTATCCACCCTATATATATATATATATTCGTGTATGAAATTTGACTAAGCAAGTGCACATTGGTCTTGATCCCGTTCCCAGAGAAGAGAAGGGAGTGATAGCGTCCAACCAGCTCCCAGCTGGCAATTGCAAATGCAAAAAGAATTTCTCTTCTTTTCTTTCGCTTTTTCTCTTCCATTTTTTTTTGGTTGTTGCCGCTTAATAAAATACACGAACGCGGCGCGGTGCACCGGTGAAAGAGGCAAGCTCCGCGGGTTCCGCGGGTTCCGCGGGTTCCAGCACGATGATGCTTGAAAAAGCTGAGTGCAAATTACCAAGAACCTT
>KQ435724.1:264858-276277 GCA_001276565.1 Melipona quadrifasciata | reverse complement strand
TGACTTCCGCGTCAGCACCGGAACGCACTTCTAATTTTCACCGGCTCGGTCCTGCCTGCTCGTATCATTACGCGGGCTGGATCCCCTTTCGTCGCGCAACTTGAAGCGATAAAACGGTCTCGTCCGCGTTCCGAGAATTCTTGCGAATTCCAGCACGTCCTTCCTGTCCCCGTCGTTTCGTCTCGTCGAAGTTAATAAGGCGCCATTAGAGTCGAGAAATCGCGCGAGAGTTCGCTGGAAACGACGCACGCATCGACAGTTTGATTGAAATTTGCGTTAGCTTCAATTCACTTCCACCGTCGTTGATTCTTCTTCTTCGTGTGATAACACACATGTGACGCGTGTATTAATATCGATTTCTCAAAGACTTTAATTTCAATTGTAAAATGGCACGAACCTCACGTTGATCGCGAAAATTGACGAGATTTATTCACTGAATTGTAGAAGTTAGAAATTAGTTCATTTTCATGTCGTTATTAAGAGGTATGTTAATTAACTAACGACTAAAAAAAAGACGATTCAACGAAAGTAACGCATTTCTCAATCTCGTGCTATTAAAAGAGCTGAAGACCTAATGGTTACAGAAATTATCAGCGCGTGGATGAATTTGCTTTCCATTATCCACTGGATAATGAAAGTTCACTGGAGAATTAAAAAAAATGAGCTTTACTCATCTACTGATTAAGACGAAACTTTTTCTTACATAGATTCACTGAAATTGAATTACCTATGGTACGTTCTAACACGTATCGTGAAACCTAAGTGACGATATCGTCATTTAACAGTGCGTTCTAACAGCGACTTTACAATTCCGAACATGTAATGTTTGTATTTCGAATAATGTTAACAGTTAGTTTTATCATTTGAGTATTTAAACTCATACTGATACAACAACCATGGTAAATCAAATGTTAATGAAACTTAATATAAAAATTACTTAAAATAGACATCGTCACGTGTCTCGAATCATAAAGTCGCTGTCAGAACGCACGCGTCCGCAGTGTTGAACGATCAAGAGAACTACTAGGTTGCGATCTACGATTCCTCAGAAACGTTTTACCTTATTAATAAGTGGAACACAATGCAAAAAAAAATTTTTTGACTTTCAAGGTCAAGATCAATTTTGTGACAGGTGATATCTTTACACGTATTATCATTCATCTTTGATAGCCACGGACATACTTTTCTCTCCACCCTGTATGTCAAATTGAAAATTCAAAAGTCTTTTCATCATCACGCGATTGCGGGACATGTCTCTCGAGCGAGCACGATGGATCGATCGAAAGCTCGACTCGCGACGAGTATAAGCGTCTGCCATTTTAGAAAAGTTACTCGCCGTTGATGCAGCATTACGGCTTTTCGCGGGCTAAAGTCTGACGAGAAGACGCAGCGACGCTGCGCCCTTCGATAAGCCAAAGCCGAAATCCTTTAACGCGGTATACAAGGCCTTTCGCCTAGCCGCGCATCTCAGCGAGAGTAAAGACAAAGTGTGCTGGAACTTCGTGCCGCCGGGAATCTTCTCTAATGAGCATCGCGCTGATCAAAATTCCTCTGGCAAAGATATCACGCTGGAATTTCGACGATAATTCGGTTCCGCCGCCGGCTGGAAAACTCGCGGGTAGAATTTGGTACTCGAAACGTATCGCGTTTGCGTTGAACAGACACTTTTCTCTCCTAGGAGATAAATAATTAACGGTTTTACCACTTTCGAGAGAGCGTGTCGCGAGGAGAAACGCAACTTGAGAAACTTCTCCGCGAACTTTAACGACCGCCCCTCCTCCCCTTCCTCTCCTCCTCGCAATGTTATTTCTCGCTAATAGGTGTTTAATTAACGACCGACCGAATTTCGTCTCGCCAAGGAAATCTCGTGGAAGTCGATCGCTCGTGTAATCTTCTTTCCGCGGTTTTCCATGTTCGTCCCCACTTTACGTACCTGATCTTCGCCCTTTGCTGATAGTATATTTTCTGTGCGTTTTTGGAAATATTTCTGTTCGCACAGTCAGAGAAAAGATACACAACGAAGGAAATTTGCTGGCTTTTTTGCAGAATTATTTGAATTATTGCTTTGCAGTCTGAATTTCAGTCAATTATCAGAGAATATCTCCACTTGCGGTCTTGATAAAAAAGAAAAATAAAGAAGGAAATTTTCTAACTTCTTTACGTTTCAACATGCCAAGAAATATTTCTACTCGCAGCCAAAAAAAGAACTGCACTACTTGTGTCCCAGTACGATTCGTCTCACTGAAAGGCCCAGAAGCAACTGTTCCGACTAGGAAATGAAGACGACTTTATTATCATAAAATTTTATCGATATGCAAACATTTGAATCGATAGAAAAACAAATTGGTGCGATCACTCAGTACCAGACAACACCACGCCCCCTCGCGAATCACGTGACCCAAATCAACCAATCGCTAATTTTCGTTGCATCAGCGTTGCATCTGAAGAGGCCCGATTTTCTGGGTTACCCTCGCTAAAATCACTTTCAGTGATAAAAAACAAAAAAGAGGAAAAGAAAAGCACAGAAGAAAACGATTACACGGTCGAAGCTTCTTTATACAGTCCGAGTCATTGCGCTTTGATCTTTCAAAGTTTCCGTCTCGAGATAATTCCCGGGTAGGTGAAAGCCACCGCGGTCCCGAAATTCGCTTAATTTATTCCCCGCGTGATAGCTCTCGCGCGGGCAAAGTTTTCCATGTACGGAGGAAACTTCGCCGCCGGCATAAACTCGCGATTGTGCGTCGCCTGGCAAGTTAGACAAATCGGCGATGCCGTGCAAAATGAGTCGTGTCGCCCGAAGAAGAGACGTCTAGCTACAATGCACGCCTAATTGTACACGCCGCAGTGAATTAATAATGCGAGCGACCGCACCGAGCTCACCTAGGTCGTGTAAACCCGCGTCAGCGACGCTAGCTGATTGTGAGTTTCGAATGAACGCGATTGACACGTTTGTCAATGTGTGGAACGCGATTGTTCGTTACTTGCATCGAAACAAAATTCTCTCTCTCTATCTTTCTGTATGTATGTAGAATTATATTAATCAGATTCCACTTTGCTACAGAAGTAGCTTTGTCGTTTTTAATCCTTCAACACCGTTATCGGCGTAAAATTGTTTCGAAAGACTCTCTGACGTACAGCAGCAATTTGGGAAATATTTATTGAACATTCATGATCGCGACGGGGGAAACACTTTAACGTCGTATAATATACGGCTTCAATTAAACGAAAGTAGCTAACGTGTAAGAGGAACTAAGTAGTTGTCAAAGTTGTGTGCGTCGAGTGTCTGACGAGGAGTGCGATAGTTGTAGATCCTAATCGTCTTCGACTTTCAGAATGAAACTGATGCTGGTGTTTTAGGAATTAATCAAGTGAAAATTACAATTCGAAAAATGTTACGAAATTTAACGTATAAATTCTCGAGTATCTTTTGTCTCTTGGATTTCATGAAATTTTGTTTTCGTATATATTTTTTCTGAGAAACGGGAAAATTATGACAATGAATCTTTTCAAATTGTGACGATGATCTTTCGTTTTTAAATATAAATAATTGCAGTTCGAGCGTGCGTTGCAAATTCCTTCAGTCACTTTCGTTCTACTTGTATTTCTTGATACTTAAAAATCATCTCGAGTTGGCAGAAATTCGTAATAATTCTTATCGATAATATATATATTCCGCATAACACATTAACTTTCGCGTCAAACATCTTCCGAAAAAACATCACAAATTCCTTTCGTTTGCGAAGCTGAGCGTAACGTTCAAATACAAACATTCGAAGGTCGTCGTAATTCCAATACCGAATTTTCGAGCGTGTACCGATCCTTAAAAATTCGAGTCTCGTTGAAGGTTCGAGAGGAGGAGTATTTTATCTGCGACGGTGGAACCATTTCAAAAAAATGAAACAATATTATTCCTCGAATACGTAGTTCGTCCAAAAAGCCAAACAAAGCAGACTTTGCGGCAAACTTTCGAACATTTGGCGGTGCAAATATTTTGAACAATCCAAAGAAAAAAGGATCTAACGAAACAGGTGGGGGAAGGGGGAAGAGTCTCCCGTGACTTTCCCTTCTCGCATGAAAGATTAATCGACCGGCGACGGGGGTCGACTTCGTCGCGCGACTCGTCGGAGCGAGCGGCGTGTGCACCGAGCGGAAGGGTGGAAAGGAGGATGAGGGGGAGGGAAAACGCGGAGACAGCGTCGCGGAGACGAAACTGCGCGCTAGTTTGCGCATCCGAGTGCAACGTCGCTGGGAATTATGATGTAACCGCAATAACAGGGCGGGCGTGCGGCGTCTCAGGAGAATTAATAATGCAAGCAGCCGCATTTGCAACCGCGTTGGGACCGGTCGGTCCTCTTACGCGCGCCACCTAGTTACACGCGCGCGCGTGTAGACAGGCCAGACTCGAAAAGTACTTCTCAGCATGCATCTTGCAACCGTAAGTGCAACCGTGCGCTAAGCTGCGTACGTGCACGAGCAACAGCGCCGAGCCGAGAGGGGGTGAAAAGTTCCCCTCCCTCCCAAGGATCGAGCCACGTACCTTCGACGATGTCGTAACAACGTATTAACGAGTCGATTATCCGCGTGTGCACGTTCCAGATCCGCCATGTCGCAAGAACTCGGCCAACGAGTTCTTTTCGTCACGGGGTCACCGTCCCCAATTTTTACGAAATGCATGCTGCACCGAGTTTTCCTTTCGAGCATCGAACGAAGGAGGTTACGCGGTCGAAAGTTGTAGTTGCATTCAGACTGGAGGCTGTCGATAGGATTAACGATGCCGAGGGTATTATCTTTTAAAGTTCGCGAAGCTTAGAGTTTTAAACAGAAATTTTTCAAGAGCAACGAGGGTTCTGGATTCATAGAGCGTTTAAATCGGCGTGAACTGTCTTATGCTACATTGCTTCTTTTTGTTTGTATTATCACTGAAAGTGATTTTAGTGAGGGTAACCCAGGAAATTGGGCCTCTTCAGGTGCAACGCTAATGCAACGAAAATTAGCGATTGGTTGATTTTGATCACGTGATTCGCTAGGGGGCGTGGAGTAGACCACGAGTAGGCGTGGCGTTGTCTGGTACTGAGCGATCGCGCCTGCAATTTGCTGGGCCTTTCAGTGAGACGAATCGTACTGGGGTACAAGTCGTGCAGTTTTTTAATTTTTATTTTATCAACAGTTATTCACCGTTCGAAGCTGTAGATAAATATTGTACTGATTTCATTTCGCAATTTCTCTTGAATAAATAAATCTGATTCAACATGTTGATTGTATAATACATATGTCCGTGTGTTCTTAAAGCGTGTCACGTACGATATGATGATTTCGTTTTTTTCACCGAGTAAAATAATTTGCCGCTAAATAAAAGGATAGCCTTGAAGTTGTTCGAGAACAGAGTGACCTGGCACTCACGCGAAATCGAAACGGCAACAAACCGTTTCACGCATTATTCACACATGTAACTGATCGATGCTGGCGCGGGAGATGTGCCGCGTGAACGATTGATCGAGACCGCTCCTCCAAGCAATGGTCGAACGATTTTGGAACAGAGGTCGCGTAACTAACCAATTACTTCCCCCAATGAACCATCCTCTCGTCCAAATGGGTCATTCTCTAATTTCGCATTTTAACCGCGCGAAAACCCAAATCGGACCATAATCGGGCCGCAAATCCATTATAAACCCCGATAGTATTCATATTATGTGCGCAGATTGGACAGATTGTGTCGCGGCGTGGTTCACGACCATACGACGTGTATTAAAAATTGATTTTCACTAAAAATTCCGTTTCAAATCGAGTGACAAATATTCTCTTTAAGACTGTAATGGATATGACGATGAAACAATTTTTTCAACGTTTGATCTTAGAAATTAAACTGTTGATATATATTGCATAAATAAAGATACAACAATATTTTATATTCAAGAAATAAAGCACTTGCAGCTCCATCGAAAACATTTTGCCAAGAATAGTGCATGAACTGGAATACGACGTAGTATAATATAATATGGGATATGGTATTTGTTCAATGATAAGTTTAAATCTTCCAATTTTACCAACATTGAAACTATCTTTGAGCAAGGAACTCTCGTCACAGATGCACGAGTTCGAAAATATACCAGCAGGTTTCGAAGTCGCAAGCGCAGAAAATTCGACACCGAAAACGAAACGACCGCGAGCTTCTGTCGCGAGCAGAATGCCACCCCGAATAAAATTTGGCAATAGATTTTCAAAGAGCGAGAGCCGCGCCGATTCCGCGTCGAAAGAAAGAGCGAAGAGTCAGCGGGCAAAGTTAACGAAATCACCCCTCGTGAAACAAACAGCCGGAGTGTACACTGGGTCGCGGGAAGGGAACGAAAAAGGGAAGAAGGGATGGAAAAGTGGGGGGAAACGCTTCTGATTGGAATGATTGGAGGCATGAAACGGCAGGGAAAATAAAAATTGAAGAACCGCAGCTCGACTAAAACGAAAACAATCGGCGGGGGAAAAACTCGATATACGGTGGCAATTGGCAACGGGGTGGCGGAAAAGAGTGGAACGAGAGACCGCGATAGAAACGCGGAAACTTGAGCCGGTTGATGAGAGATCGAACGCGCAAAAATGAAACGTCAGGACCCCGAAATAACGCTGGCCGGTTACGTGAAAACCGAACAGCATCCGAGATATGAAAATACAGAGAAAACTTCGAACATTGTCTTTTAATGGATCACACACACACACACATATTCGTCCACCCACAAATACACTCGTATTCCACACTGGGCTGGAAAAATTCGCATCGAGCGAGGCAGCCGAAGGATTCACCCTGTTTGTCCTCGTGAAATATTCGCGGGGAGATTGAAAGACCGACAGAGAGGGGCGTGTAAATGATAAAGCGCATAATTCAATCTGGATAGAGCGCACCGATGCAGTGTTTCAGAACTGGTTGAAGAGATGAACCAGCCGGCTCCTCTCATCCATTTACCGGGGGTATTTTACGCGCCTGGACAGGTGTCGTTATTCACCGAGTCCGAGCACTTCCCGGCAAGTCTGGAAGGAAGAAAAGGAGAATGCTCGCGGGTTCTTTGCGTGTTCCGGCAACGGCGAAATTTTTTTCAATCCCATAAATTGTAATTTTCGCGTTGCTCCTCTCTTCCAGAGGGGGAGTTATATATGAGAGTTGATTCGTGCATGAGAAATTCTGTGGTTCTCGTCCCCCGTCGATCGGAAGCCTCGCGCTTATTACGACCTCCTCCCTGTCCCCGTGATTCTCCAGACGACAGTAGACTCAGTAGTCGGTAGCAGTTTACAAAGCTGCACCTCACCCCTTTTCCGTCAACACGCACACACAGTTGGATTTCAATAGTCTCGAGTGTCTTAATGGAGATGTTATTCAAAGTTACTGGTCGGACAGGTTTCACAGGATCCCCCGAGGGAGAGGAGAGTAAATCTTCGCGACCACGCGTCCTTCATATCAGATTTCGCTCGCCGCTGTGTGTGAAACCGTTCGCCAACTGCGATTGTTTGCAATTCGACGAACCGCTCGTCGTCGGGAAGAGTCGGTCGTCGGATTACCGTTACCGCCAACGACGTAGTCTCGCGTTGACGTTCGACGAATCGAGAAGAAATCTGGCCGAGTGTAATTCTCTGGTGTGGAAATTTAATCGTCGTGAATCCAGCCGGAGGCCAGCGAGTACACCGTGTCCAACCGACCAGCTTACATTCCAGGCGTGACGCTCCGAAATTTCACCGCCTTAGCAGCCAGCTTTTCTTACGTGCGCGACGTGAATTATTCGCGGAACACACGAAACAATTGTTACCGCGAATGTGCGCGGGCATTCGTGTCTCTGGAGATTTACGCACAGCGTAGCAGTGTTTATAAAAATCTAACCAGCGGTGCATTACTGGCCGAAAGTTTGGGCACGCGTCGAAATGTGTTTGTGAAGAGATTGTTTAAATATTAAACGCACCAGTGCCTGGTCAAGTTGAGGAATTTTGTTCAAATGTATAAATTCTTTTCTTTTTTGAGAATATTATTTTATTATATACTTATTATTTTCTTAATACATAAATTTTTTTCTCATTAAAAGGTTATTTGGTGTATCGTTTCCTGTATTAAATTGATAGTTGATAATTTGTATTTCTTTCGTGAAAGAAATTTCATAATCGATTACTATAGAAATAAGTAACGTTTTAAGTGTTGATATCGGTACACATTAATAGCGAATTTTATCACTCAAAGTGATTTTAGCGGGGGTAACCCAGAAAATCGGGCCTCTTCAGGTGCAACGCTGATGCAACGAAAATTAGCGATTGGTTGATTTGGGTCACGTGATTCGTGAGGGGGCGTGGCGTAGACCTCGAGTAGGAGTGGCGTTGTCTGGTACTGAGCGATCGCGCCTGTAACTTGTTTTCTGTCGATTCAAATATTTGCATATCAATAAAATTCTATGGCAAAAAGATCGTGCCATCGACTGGGATACAAGTCGTGCAGTTCTTTTGTCTTGTCGAGAGTATGAATGTAGTCAAAAAGTAAGTGGAAATAAAGATAAAGCGAAATATGTATATTAAGTCGAGTATGTGTAAAGTACAAATGCAGTAATTCTCATGCCACCTGGTACAACAGCTTTATATATCCACCCAAGTTCACAAGAAAATCTGCCTGCATGACATAAAAGTACTCAAGCCGTACTAACACTGAACATCCACACACGATGTTTTGTTTTTCATCTCGCAAAACGAAAGTGTCAGAAAGATATTTTATGGTAATATGATATATTATGGCAAATGAAATCAGTAGGATCGTATAATTTTGCATGCATCAATTGTTTGATCATTTCCTACAAAACAAGCATTAACGTATTTGTGTCGAAAATTAACTAACGATCGCCTATATATAATAATTAATTATAACCTATAATTGATGTATTAATACATTGATGTAATATATGAATCTACTAATTGGTTTAGAATTTGCTTCAATTTTGCGAAATCTATCGTGTAAAAAGCAAGGAAAAATCAAACCTAATGTATCTCTTAAACCCATTGTTCCTCGACGTTTTAAAACTGAAATATTCAAAATATTAATGTATTTAATATATAAAATATGTTAATTTCTCAGGGTACGCTTAAATAAATCGATTAATGTATTCGAAACTGTAGTACCAATTTAAAAACTTACTATTCAACCTACAAAAAAGGAATTTGTACCACATTGTGCGTCAAAAATATATTTCTTTCATAAGTTCCAATGAAAGAAACACCTCATATACCAACTAAAATCTCTCCACCAACGATTCTAGTAACCTAATTATTCGGATAAAAGTTTTCTTTCTTAACTGCCTATACAAAATGGCCGCCACATATCACACGATTTAATCTCTTACTTGTCAGAAACAAAACAAATTTCTGATATTGTGCGTCGCATAGGGACAAAGGTACACGTTAGTCGAAAAAAAAAAAAAATAGATAAAAGAAAAGGAAAGAAAGAAAGCGGGAGTTCGAGGTAAATCGTGGGGCACGGATCGGGACGGAAGGAACCGAGGGGCACCGGGAAGTTATAATTTGTCTGTCCCGCGGAAAACATAGCTCACACACGCGGACGACGCGTCGCACCGTTGGACAGGTGTCGTTATTCATAACGGCGGAACTTTCGAGGAGGGAAGGTGTTTGCGTTCGAGCGGAAAAGATAGATAGCGGCCGGCGGGAAAGGCCGTGACAAAGAAGGGAATTCCCATTTGCCTTCCTCGGGGATTCCGAATAGTTTTGCGCGTAATATATCTGCGAAGACGAGGACGCAGAAACCGTCTTCTCAGTTGCCTGCCAGCCGGCTTAGCAGAGTTCCTTTAACCGATCCCAATGCGATTCCAGTCTCTGTGGATGAACGTCGCTCCCCGAGCTATCGGGATACACGAGTAGGGATCGCGGTTTTGAAACGTGGATTAAAATACGGGCGTGAAACGTGTCTTTAGCAATTGACGATCTGTGTTCCTTAACAAACGTGTACACGGCTTTAGTTAGGTTTTCTGGAAATACAGATTGAAAAATACAGATACCTCGATACATTTATGAAAGTCGCCGTATATTTTTTTATTTTTGAAAAAATGAAGATATCTATATGTATTCGGTCTGATCAACCCTCATTCCTCCCTCAATTTATCTCTTGGTTAGTCTCAGATTAACACTTTTTGGTAAAAAAAATTAATACCCACAAACGCGAAGACAAATAGCAAAACTTGCAAATTCTATTATTTATCTTTATCAATTTCCGTTTATTATTCACCGGGTATAGACCCAATATCTCGTATCGCGATTCCGCGCAATTTGTACGTGTCGAATATACGTTGCGGAATATGTGAAATTGATACGACGGGCGGACGAGGATTGATATTCACTTAATTCTTCGAAAGTAAAGGTACATGCATCGATTCTGTATTGCCGACGTTCCGAGGCGTGCTCGGCAGCCACGAAAAGCCGCGAAACATACGGCGACGATAAATTATTCCAGACGTTCCGCATTGTCGTTAAATAATGCGTTGGCCGTACGTTGAAGCGACCAGCGCCGACGAAAACACGTTTTTTTTTTAGTCGATATTCCAAGGACCCGGAGCTCTTAAACCGGTTCTGCCATTCCTTCCAGCTGTACACTGGTTACTCATTTTTCGCAGCATTCGACTGAATTATTCATGCACTTCCGGCGACGCTATTCGTCGCTGTATTTTTAAAACATTATACAGCGGGCGGGTGGAGGCGGAGGATAGCTGGGATTGCGAGAGGGAAACGTTCCCTTCCGTTCGACGTTCCCCACGAAATTTGCCCAAGCAAATTCACCGGGGGAAACGCTTCTTAATTCTCGCGTACGTGACGGGCTTGGCAATAACCTCGCCAGCTTCGACGACGAGCGTCGTTCCGGTTATTGCACATATATATGTGCGTGTGTGGAAGCCAACTTTGCCGATTCGCCGTTAAACCAAGCGTAAAAGGGAAGAAGCTCGCCAGTTTCTCGCCGCCGTCTCCATATTTTTCTTCTAAATATTCGCCGTGTTTCTCGCCGAGTGTCGAACGTTGTTGGATAATTCTGCCAATTATACTCGAGCTCGAGCGAAGGCCGGGGAAAATTTGGAAAATCCCGCGACTGTTCGAAAGTAATCGCGCGACGTTCGCGTGGAAGAGATCTTGTGAAAATTTGACGTGCAATTATCCCTACAATGAGTGAGGGATCTACGAGTGTTGGAAATATGGGAGATACGTTTATTTCTGTTTCGAAGATTTAACGTTTACGCGGTATTGGTGAAGATGTATAACTGTGATAACTGTCAATATATTCATACGATGATCCATTTGATTTTATTTTAAATGAAGCTTCTGTTTCGTCTCTTTTACATCGTGTGTAATTGCGAAGACTCAAAAAATGTTAAAGAATTGTTTCCATAACTAAATCTGCCACAGTCTT
>KQ435724.1:227462-257331 GCA_001276565.1 Melipona quadrifasciata | reverse complement strand
ATGGCAAAAAGGTCGTCTTCATTTCCTAGTCGAAACAGTTACTTCTGGGCCTTTCAGTGAGACGAATCGTACTATCGTCAGCAATTATACATCTCCTCATAAAAATCTTAAAGCGGCTGCTACATTTATTTAAAAGTAACAAAATGTATACCGAAGAAATACACGTGCGATTGGAAAATTTGATTACCCGAAGGGGAAAAAGAAGTGTCCTAATAGTGGAATTCGGGCAACGGAGATCGAACAATTTCAGCCGCGAGTCGTACAAAATTGCAGATATCGGGAAAATATTGAAAAAGCATTATGAAAAGTAGCAAGGTACATGCCGGCTGGCCATTGTTCAAAAATCGAGGGTAATCCATACGTCACAAATCGACGACAGTTGGTTATGATAAATGTTCGTTTTTATCGAGGGCGCATAAAAAATACAGACGCGTGTAAACCCGCGACAGCTTTTTCACTTGGCATATTTCACGTTTCGAACGCACGCGCGCGCATTTCGTTTCGCGAAATCTGTTCGTCCAACTGTCGGAAGACAATAATTAATGCGTGTACGCGGTCGCGCGTGGGTTTGAATGTCGAGCGCGATTTCTTTTTTTTTAAAAGCATACTCCACGTTGATCCTGGGAGAAAAAGATCTCTCTTGACGTGCTCTGATAGAAGAATTCAAAAATTATCCAGTAGAGCGTGCTCTTATTTAAATCTTCGTTATTCGTTTATTTGTTTAATTTCTGACGGACGGAGAATAATGTAATACCGGAAAAGGAAGAAATTCGTGCGTTTTGGAGAATTTACAATTTAGGGCACTTTTTTAGTTTTAATATTCAGCACATATCGTAAACGATACAATTTGCACGTATATTTTATAATAAAATTATCAATACTTTAAAGACTCCTTGTTGTATGGAATATTATTAAATTCTGTTGATGAGTTTTGAAACAAATGCAGTACTTGTCCTGAGACTTTTGAACGGGCATGTACATAACAATACACAATACAGATTGTGAATAGATCAAGTGAATTTGTCACAAACATTCTACAACTGTTTGATGGTGATTAGTTTCCACGTATACATAATCGAAATCGGAGAATCGTGGATTAAATAATATTCCGATTTAAATATTTAAATATTTGAAGATTCTAGTAATGCCGTGATTCACATTCAAATATTAAAATGTTTGAAGGACTTTACTGTGTCCTGATAAAACTCGATCCATAACTGACTATCCTTAATTGGATACTGCAAGTCATGACAATTACATTAATTTCTACCTTACTTGATAGATTTTAAAATTATTCAATTTTAGAACTTTCATTCCGGCCCAAATGTTTTATTAGCAATCCCCATCAGAGACAGAGAGAGAGAGAGGATTATTAAAATTAAATACATTAAATACTCTTTGACATTTGAGGATTAAGAGCAGCTATTCTTCGCCAAAGATACGGCACGAAAACTTGCACTAACGCGAGAGACGAGTTAACGCGAAACAACCGGGCCCTTCCACTTTCCAAATCGACGGATGTTATCGCGGTTTGACAATTAATTCTTCGAGTCGTTGCGCGCGGAAGTCGCAAGCGTCTCCCCGCGCCGGCGAGCATTGTCGAACATCGCTGGGATGGGGAGGGGAAGCAGGCGACGCGAGGGAAAGTGTCGCGACGCCAACTTTCCGAGAAACGTCGTTGATCGCAGGATGAGCCCGGAGTGAAAGAGAATGAGAAAGTGCAGAGAGAAGAGATCGGAAAGCCGGGGGCGTCGAAGGGGAAGCAATTGAATTAAAGGAGCCTCTCTGCCAGGCTTTCTGCCCGATCCTCGGCCCGTCTTATTCGACGTCGTCTCACGATCTCTCGCCGTGTTTAGTTAATGTAGAAAACGTGCCTCATTTGCTCACCTTCCACGACAGCGACAATTCCACTTGTTTAATATGCAAACCGATCCGTGCTCGAACCCGGGGGCCGATTCGACGGGATTATTCGCCTCGTTTCGCCGACTCATCCGCTCTCCGTTCCATCCCACTTTCTTCCCGCGTTCTTTCATTCGTTCTCCCCCACCCCATCCGGTTCCATCAAATATACCCGATTGGTTCGCGCACCAAGTCGAGTTCAATTAGGATATTAAACAGTCGTTTTCGATCGCGCAGAACCTGTAAAAGAGAGAGAGAGAGAAAGAGAGAGAGAGAGAGAGAGAGAGAGAGAGAGAGAGCTCGTAAAACCTGCCTTATTATCGACTCTCTGTTACTATTACTCGCTCGAACGCGAGTTTTTCATTTTTTAATTAACTCCAAAAACCCCCGGGGGGGGGGGGGTCTACTCTGGAACGCTGGACGCCGGATCGTTTTATTAACGCGATGGGCGAGCCTTCAACGATATTCGAAGGATTAAAATAGAGTTTTTTCTGATAGAAAAATACGGCTTTCCGGAGAATTTCAGAGAGAGAGAGAGAGAAATAGATGGAACGGTTCCTGCGTTTGATTTCGATTGGTTCAATCTGGAGGGGTTGATCGAAGATCGAAAATCGAATTTGGTTGCTCGATCGTGGAAACCGCGAATGTGGAAAAATTCGTACGTGAAATTTTACGTTGCGAGATGTATAAAACGCAACTAAGAATCCAAGTTCTTCTATCATCCTTTGCAAATCCTCGAGGTATAAAATACTATTACATCTGTTTGAGTTACGTGAACAAACGAAGTTGGCAATTTCAATTTGATCCTCGTAGACGAAAGATTTCAGTGTTTTTGGATACTTGTGTTTAATCGAAAACTTTTCTCCAACGTTTGCGCCATTCATTTCTAAAGGATAATAACAATAATAATAATAATAATAATAATAATAAAATGATAATGCTAATAATAATACTAGTAATAACAATAACAATAACAATAATAATATTACTAAACAAGTAACGTAGTATGCAAAATAAATGGTACAGGAAAAAACGAAAGAAGGTAATATAGGATAAAGACGTGTTACAGTGTCGAAACGTGGCCGTGTGCTCACAGAGAAAGGTCAACCTTATCTACATACGTATAAGTTGGCCAATTTAGCGATCCTGCTCGTTGAGTTGCTAGAACTATACCCAGCATAGAGATCGTCGGCAAGATGTGTCAATTTCTTCCTTAACATATCTGGGTCGTGTAAATTTATTTCTCCTAGAAGGTAGTCGATTATATTGTTAATAACTAGACTGCGGATCTCTGAAGGTGCGAAAATGCGCACGATGCATGTAATATAAAAAAGTACACACAAAGTATGCGAAGCAAAGTGCTTATTGTAACATTTAGCAGATGGAGAATTCCATTTCACGAAAACTTGAAAATTTTCACATAAAAATCCGCAATCCATTTCTAAACAGAAATATTTTGCATCAGGATTGTATATTTGGAGTTATAAATTAGGATCAGAATTTTCGTCTCACTGGAAGGCCCAGAAGCAACTGTTCCGACTAGGAAATGAAGACGATGCCTTTTTGCCATAAAATTTTATTGACATGCAAACATTTGAATCGATAGAAAACAAATTACAGTCGCACAGACAACGCCACTCCTCCTCGAGGTCTAGCCCACGCCCCCTGGCGAATCACGTGACCCAAATCAACCAATCGCTAATTTTCGTTGCATCAGCGTTGCAACCAGGTCCGATTTTCTGACTTACCCCCGCTAAAATCACTTTCAGTGATGAAAAGAAAAAAGGAAAAAGCAAAAAAGGATTGCAGAAAGTATGCACGGAGAGAAACGTGAAAAACGCTGGAACGACGACAAATATTGAGCGCTCGTTAAACGCGTCAGCTTCCCCGCGTCCCCGTTAATTAGATTCGGAGGGGCGAGTGCCCGCGCAGGAGAATCAAGGAATCAGCGATTTAATTCAATTTCTTTCGGACGCGCCCTTCCGCCGGGCCGAACTTCCGCGTCGTGCAATCTCGAAACTTTCGTCCCGAGTTGGCCTCGCGTCGCCGACGTGTTTGTCCTTCCCCGCGCGCGCGCGCGCTGACAATGAAAGGCGATCCGGAAAATTTCCACGAAAGGGGTGGCCCCGTTCGCGACGTTTCCGCCAAATTCGTTTCTATCAACAGCGAGAAGTTTTCGACGTTTATCGCCGCTCGTCGCGTTCGCTCGTCGTTGACGAACGAATTTCCCGGCCAGGCAGTTGCGACTTTTTAGCTTCAGGATGTTATGTCTAAACTGGCGGATCTTTGTGGATTTATGGAAAGTTGGAAGTTACACAGCGAATTCGATTTATTAATATTCGGACGCTGAATACAATTTTGCAAAAAGAGGTCGTACAGAATTACAACTCGAACTCGTTTTAAGGGTTGAAACTGTTGTGCATTTTAAGGGTTCCTCTACTATAATACGTAGTTTATTTTATTCTACGGATAGCAAAATGAAGACACTTTTCTTTTAAAAAATACCAAAAAATTGACACAATGTGTAAAAATTTTTTTCACGACTGAATCGAAATCTCCCTTTTACAACAACCTTTGAAAACTTGATGTTTGATTTTTTTTCTTTTCTTATTTCATTGAACTTGGATGACGAAAATTTAAGAAATCGTAACATTTTCACTCTAAATATCTCCGTTGTAACACAAAATTCGGAGGAAATGTTTCTCACAATATTTGTGGATTTATAAATCAGAGTGCCTGTCCATGAAAATGAATTCTTTCGCTGCAACAAAAAAGAAACTTGGATTTTTTAAAAGAAACGTTACACTTTGTTCGCTTGCAAATGAGTAAAAATGATACTTTCGTTTCTTTAATTACGTTCGCGAAATTTTAAAAATGCACGCATAATAAATGATACGTGCAGCTTAGTTATGATAAATTATTACTTCATTGAAAAGAATTGCAAATGAAACGTTACGTTCATGCAACGTTGGCACTTGACAATGAAACTGGTGTGTCAAATGTACAACGGTGCATTTTATCGTAAAATATGCATAACTTTTATTACACATGAGATTGATAATTATCATTCAACGATAATAATTTCTACTAAAATATCATTTTTTATTTGATTATCGATAGCTATGACAGTTCCTACATCTGTTTCATCTTTAACAATTTAATATTTATTTAACAATTTTGCACAACCAATTCCCAAAATTATTATCTTTTGAAAATAATTGTGATTTTCACGACTATTTACACCTGTATTAAATAATCTAAATTTAAGATGAAAGTAACTTTTCTTATATACGTTGTAACCTCGAATATATAAATACAGTGAAACGTTAACATTTATCCAATAAAATCTGATTGTCTTATTAAAAAAAAAAAAAAAAAAAAAAGAAAACCAACAAAACAGCAGAAATTGTTCTACACGTACTTCGGTAGCTGCCAGTTAAAATTCCCAAAGTTCTTCCAAACGAATGTAAAATTTCACACGTACGCGCGCTTATTTGATCCATCTCGTTGCAAGCCGCCGAAAGAAAAATCGCCCGGACGTCTTCTCGCCCGTGGAATAACCAGCAAGAACTTGCTGACGTAGCCGGCCAAATTTTCCGTAGACAACCCGGTTATTAGATTCGAGACTACCGACGGAATTCCTCGGTTTCGAAAAAATCCAATTTCCAGGGATCTCCCTGGTAAGCCTCCATCATTCGTCTGTAATTACGGTTTATATCAGGCGACTAAAACTAAGCGCGCCGATTAATTATCCCCCCACCCCCTTCCCGTCTGGCGACTTAATTCGCTGGGAAGCGACTAAACGAATTCGAGTTTCCCCTCGTTTGTTATCGTGGCAATAGCCGGATAGGAGTCTCGTCGCGCTTATGGCTGGAGCGCTGTGTGTACAAACGCAAAATGGCTCGAATTGTTGCGGCGTGTAACTGTTCGTTCGAGGTAATAAAGAGACGTACAAATCGGGAATTCGATTACGGACTGCGGTCTGCACAAGTCGCTCCATTGTCTTTCACCGGAATGTCCTGCATATTTTGCACGATACGGAGGGAAACGTTGCGTTGAACTCGTTGAAAATTACGCGCCTGTCTGTCTTTTATTTTGTTCGCCCGCTGCTTGCCACGTATTAAAAAAACGAACGATCGCACGATCTTTTGATTATTCGTTCACGAAACAAATTTCGAGTACGAATTTCACAAATAATGATTATATGAGTATTAAGTATGATACACGAATCTGAGCATAAGTGTTTTCCTATTTTCTTTTTACTGAATTTTAACAGCCTGAGTTTAACGTGTGACAATAATGTGTGATTTGCAATACGTGCAGCTATTGAAAAAAAAAAAAAAAAGAAGAAAGAATCTCAGGAGTAGGAAGCAAGAAAAGGAAAATATATATATAAATACGGTAAGATCTCGCGGTGGAAAGAAGGAGCACATCGTCGAGTGGCCGCACTCGAGTCGCACTAGAACCGTTCATTTTTTGATGCCCATTATTTCCGTAATTAGTCTCGAGCGCGCGAGACTCTCCTTAAAGCCGTCGACGAAACGAGATGCCGGTGTGCAGCCGGATGGAAAAGCTTGAAGCGCGGGCTGGCGAACGCGAATCCACAACACGGGATAGCGGAGGGTTGTGGGGCGAGAGGCGGCTGGAACCCCGGGGATGGCCGACCAGGAAAATCTCTCGCAATCATGTATTTAAATGGAACGAACCGGCCGCTGGTTACCGGCGTGCTCGGTTAAATAATCATATAAAACTTCAGCTGCAGCCAGGTTTTCGTGATTCGGCTTTGTGCCAGTTTCCAGCCTTTGCTTCTGCCCTTCCGTACGTAGCCAGATATTCCATCGCTCGCTCCTCGTCACAGAGTCTTCGGCACTCACGACGATCGCGTGAAAATTTGTAGCAACGCATGTTTTTGAAATGGATCCGATCTAGAATTGTGTAATAATGGATTGTTAATCGAATTCAGATTGTCCGAATATCGCCTAGTGTACACAATTAAACTACATTTCGAGTAATATTTCGAAACAGGTATGCTTGAAATACCGTTTTGTATTTTTGTGCCGCGCGCGATCTGCTCTTCGATTGGATATTTATACGAATTTATTCGAAGGTACTATTGAAGAGAAAAGAGTGGCGCTGAAATTAAGGGACGAGTTAAATATTATTGAACGTTTAAAAACAGAAAAGAACGAAGATACATACGCGAATTTGTCACGGGATACAATGTTACATTAAAAGTGATTCGAAACAACTTTGACGATGAGAGAAATTTTCATCTGTATAGAAGCGACCCGATGATAATTGGATCGAGCTGTGTACGTACAATACATGCGGATTTTCCGTCGATTCAAGGGAAAGTTCTTGTATGTAAGTGAAAAGATAGTGAGAATTTTGCAGCATTTACCGACTATCAGGCACAATTGCGTGAAAACTGTTTTGCGACGCGATCGTAAATTTGTTCCAGACAGATTATCCGAACGGATTTGCCTCCCAATTACCTCGGATGATCGACGTTCTACCGTATTTAGATAATCGAGTAGTAGATGGAACAATGTACCGACAAAGTTTAGCGGAACGATAGATATTTTCCTCTCTTTCTCTCCGCCCTCTCGTTACCGCCTTCTCCAATTTCCTCTTTAAATTCATCGACGCAGAGAGCACTCGAGGAAGTAGGAAATTATTTAGTCTTTTCATCTCACCCGGCAGTTATTGCCGATAGCTAATACTCGGGCGCAGCTGCGAATGACTTACTCTCGGCGGAGCGATTTTTTTTCCCTACCTCCTCCTCTCCTCCTTTGCCGAGGCCAACCTCGTCCAAGAAGAAATCAATCTCCGGAGAGGTCGCTGAAAATTTAATCCTTTTGTAACAATCCACTTACTCCCGTCATACAAATTTCATCGATCTATCTCGGCAGCAATTCCCTGCAGACGTAGCTTCCGTTTCGAAGAACACCATCAGTGTTATCTGGCAACGTAAGAAGCATTCATGTACTTACATTCAATCAATGGTTTAAAGAGGGATTAAAAATTTCATCGAGTCAACGAGGGAAGAGAGAGAGAGAGAGAGAGAGGAATCGTGTGAGATGTGAGACTTTAATTTATCCATTGTTTCGTTCTCGCGTTGACTTTGAAATCAATCGAATAAAACAAATTAAATCGATTCAATAATTAATTCGTAATAAATGTGTAATAAATGTATAATCAGCTCGAGATGAAATCTCGAGCAAACACACATTGCGAGGCGCGTTGCAGAAAGTTTTTGAAACAAATATTTCACGAATGGTAAATGCAAAATCTCTTTCATACGGCATATGCAAAAATGAAGCTTAAGATTCAATAAATGTTATTAAATAACGAGGTTATTATATCACTGTCTCCTAATTACTATTTCCTAATTTCTACCCACTATGAAACAAATTTCATTAAGCACAGAAGTTGTTCAATTAAATTTTATTTTAAACGGATTCCACTAAACTGAAAGTGGGGATAACCCAGAAAATCGGGCCTCTTCAGGTGCAACGCTGATGCAACGAAAATTAGCGATTGGTTGATTTGGGTCACGTGACTCGTGAGGGGGCGTGGTGTAGATCTCGAGTAGGAGTGGCCTTGTCTGGTTGTCAGAACAGTTGCTTCTGGGCTCTTCAGTGAAACGAATCGTATTGGGGTACAAGTCGTGCAGTTTTTTTCCACAAGATGTGCAAGAATTCTTCGAGAGTTATGATCTTTCTAAGTAACGAATTTTCTGTATCTAAAGAAAAAGGAAACGATATTACGACGAAGGGATTTGACAGGGCCACGCCAGTTTGGAGAACGAAAGCCAGCCATTCTGACTGAAACATTCAGCGATATAGCAATCTCGCAACGGAGAAACGAGCGGCCTGCTCGCTCCTGGCGACGTATTTTCGTCGGCTCGATCCCGAGGGCTCAGTCCCTTGATCCCCGTGGCTTTCGCGAAGCAGATTTTTTCCCCCAGCGGTCGGCGGGAATGAAAATTTCGTTCGATCCCCGGTAGCCGATGCAATTCCCCCGGCCGAAATTACTCGATTATCCGAGCCGCTTATTAACTCGAGAGAAAGTAACCACCCTCCTTCGAGCTGGCTCCCCCGTCAGCCGATGTCCCGAGCTTGGCCGATGGCCGCAGCTGACGAAACCCTTTCGACGTCGGCTCGGCTTAATTGAAAAAGTTACCGGGCCATAGCCAGCCCGACGAATCAACGCTCGCTCGCGATTAATCCCCCTGTTCGTTCGTTTTTCACCGGCCGGGTATTTATTCGCCGGCCGCTGTAATACGCGACCTGACTCGATCCTCGCGACGACGCGAGCTTGAAATTTTAAGTGGATGTTCCGCGACGTTCTCGTCCATTTCCCCTGTCGAGGGACGATCTCGTGGTTAGAAAATGAACGGAGAACGTCGTTTTATTGTTTTCTCTTTCTTCCTTTTTTTTTTTTATTGCTCGTGGAAATTCCTTTCGCGACATATTTTTCAAATGTGTTGATTAGTTTCAGATTGTGGATATTCGAGAAAATCGGCGTTCAATGTTATTAACGACGTGGTTCGACTATTGTAACAATGTAGGATTGAATTACTTAGTTTTGGAAATTCAATGGTGATGTGATATATAAATTGACAGGTGTTGTTCTACTGTCTTCTAGAATCAAAAATTTCATAGAAAATGCATTTAATATCCGCAGTCTAATTATTTTCAATTTTAATTACTAACGCGTGTGATTCTCTTACAATTAGGAAATCGTAACTAAAAAAAAAAAAAAAAAAAAAAACGGTGATTAACAGTAGTTAAATGATTAAAACACTGTACACACAATTATATATTAAAATTAAGACTCAAACAGACATGCGAAAGGATTGTTCATTTTTTCTTTCTTTTTAAGAAATCAAATTTAGAAAATCATACGTATCTACAGTTAAGAAGACAATTTCTATCACCATCTTTAAGTTAGAACGATGCAGGTGTTAAAATCGGTAACACTAACGATCGAATTAGAAAAGAAGTCCAATTGCGGCGTTCAACGGCCAACCCACTGGATCATAAATCCAGAGAAACAAGAGAGATTACGAAATTACGCATCAACGAAGGTTGAACTTTCGCTCGCGTTGCGTCGCACTTCAAACGGTTCAATCGCAGCGCAGCCGCGGCGTTATTTGCAAAAGAAGACAGAGAAAGAAAAGAAAGAGGAGAGTGGCTGGTCGTTAGCCAGCAGCGAGCCCGACATGCGCCGCGGTTATGAAAGAATTTGTTCTGCTACGGAAACAAGGAGTTAATTGCTACGGAGAGACGCTTATTGCGCGAAAGGCGCAAAGAATACAGCGCCTGATAAATTCTCCGCTCGTTACTTACGGACGCGTACGCGCACGCTTTGCACGCTTTCCCGCGGTCCGACGTTTTGCATACGCCGCCTCGCAGAATAATCTGGTTGTTTGTTAGACAACGCAACGCCAGCCATGTTTCAGATAAATATGAAATTTCTTCTTGTCCGAGGGGGATGGAAAAAAAAAAAGGAAAAAAGAAAGACCGCCACGACCACCGCCGTAATCTCCGTTCTCAACGGTGATTTCTCAACCTCTCCGGGGTTCGTCGACGCTGAAAATGGCGCGTGAAAAAGAGTCGCGAGATTGGATTGCCGACTTTCAAGAAGAAGCAAGAAGCTTAATTTCAGATATTATTTTCGACGAGTCGGCGGAGTGGCCTCGACAATTTCCAACCCCTTTAACGCACGATTCCCCCCTCCCTCCCTCCACCCACCCTATCCCCCTCGGCGGATGGAGCATCTCGAAACGCGCCGAGTGCCGTTTACCCATCGACCGAGATCATTCCGCAATTTCCAACGATTCCCCCACCCCCTCCCCACCACCGTTACGTTACAGCGCCAACAATGCGCTCGAGGATTTGGCTTTCGTTTCGAGAGCCATTCGGCCGGATGAATTCCCAGCGAAAAATATTTAATCCCTTGTTTACCGCACGAAGTGCAGGTGTTCCAGATCTCGACCGTCAGACAACCGATTGCCAACATGTTTGAGGAGAAGATGTGTGTTGTACACTCCACGGGTCGGTTGATCTTCGTTCTCGAGACGCGAAAGGGAAAGTAGCACGAGTCGCGGAGTAGTCAGACACGTTCGTGCCACTTGATTTTCGACGACGACCATTTATTTCAAAATTATTTTCTGCAGTGATTTGTACCAATTCAGACTGACTTTGCGGAAATTGTGCAAAATGATCGTCCCCACGAACGAAAACGAGCTGTTTAACTTTTAACGATAACCATTTACCTCGGATTATTTTTTACACTGATTTATATTAATTCAGAATGGCTTGCGGAAATTGTTCAAAACGATCATCTCTATGAATGTGAACGAGCCACTTAATTTTTAATGACAACCATTTATTTTGAATTATTCCCTACTCTGACTCATATTAATTCAGACTCGTTTACAGGAATTGTTCGAAATGATTATCTCTTGCCTCTATACGCAATTAAGCGCGTTTCCATCAGCCGCATCCGTTAAATATTATTAGCAAGTTCGTTATTGATGGTAATAGCAATTTCTCCCTGATTTTTGCCATCAAATCGTTACGCGTATTTATTAGGTTTCCCACCTGAATGCATCCTTGATTTCGTACAATCGTGTATAAAAAAAATTTCATACATTTCAATGTACACGTGAATAATGAAATCCAACTCGACGACTATCAGTATAGTTACATCTATACAGTGGATGAAAACAATACTGGCACATCTAGTTTTTTTCTGCAATATTACTGCGAAAACAAAACTGACACGTTAACGTTAAACATTGAAATCAAAACTAATGATAATACAAGTGATATAAAAATTCGAGAATCAAAAAAAGATATTAACATATGGGGGATGTTCTACGTTCGAAGAGAATAACGAACGTTCCAGTATTTGCAAAAGGATATTTCACAAGCTCTAACAATATCCCGCCAATTAAATTAATCACTGGAATTACAATCGTGTCGATATTTCTCTGACTCGAATTTTTATGTTTCTTGCATTATTATTCTATAACTCACTATTGGAATCGTGCACCTAATGTATGTAGTGAATTATTTACAGAAATATTTAGAAAATATTTATTATTTCCTAAATATTTAATTTTATTATTTATGATAATAATATTACAGAAATTTGTTGATAAATCATTTGTTTTCATTAAGAAATCCAATACTTTTTTGACTCACTGTATCAACCCACAGTGTGTACAATATTTCTTTTGCTGAAAATGGCCTCCCGAACGTGTTGGCAAAGTTTGACGGTTGGAAACGGTGTGTCGTGCTTACGTGGAGGAACGTTCTCTGGTTCGCTCTCTGTTCTCCTCGTGAAATTTATTTTCCAGCTATCAGGGTACAGTTGAAACCGTCTTCTCGGGAACTTCTCGGCGCAACAAGGACAAAGAGGCGGCCAGCCGCGATTGTTTCGCGAGACAATTATCCGGTAAATGAGTTAGAACGCTCGGTGAAATCGCAGTGTTCCGTCTCGCGTAACTGTCAGGTCGCGATGGATCCAATGTTCCAACACCGAGATCTCCAAGAGTGCGGGTCGCAAGTTGATTTTCAGTTTTAAAGTACTGGAATGGGTTGTACATTCGTTGAGTGATGCACTTGTGCCAATATACACGTAAGTGTAAAACGGTAAAGCGATATTTCTTACTAAATGTCTACAATACTTTTTTATTTTTTATTACGAAAGACAAAGAAGGATATTCCTGTATATAGATTTTATAAAATTATCTCGTAAACTAAGTTTTACAACATGAGTAAGTTAATACTTTTTTTTTTCACAGAGAATGTCGATTAACGGATCGAAAAATATATCATTCTCGATAAAAAAAGAAAAAACAAAATAACAAGAAAACCAATGTTATAATGTAAGGACACCTGGAAATGATGTAACTTTCGTTCGTATTTTGACAATTTTTCGTCCGAATAATTTACGAATCATTTCAAATCGAAATTCACTCCGTGTACCAATCGACAGCTTCCATAAATAATTACAGTATGAGAAGTCACTGTTCTAACTTATAACCGAACTGATCTCATCTGATTTTAGCGGGGGTAACACAGGAAATCGGGCCTCTTCGGGTGCAACGCTGATGCAACGAAAATTAGCAATTGGTTGATTTGGGTCACGTGATTCGCGAGGGGGCGTGGGGTAGACCTCGAGTGGGAGTGGCGTTGTCTGGTACTGAGCGATCGCGCCTGTAATTTGTTTTGTATCGATTCAAATGTTTGCACATCAATAAAATTTTGTGGCAAAAAGGTCGTCTTCACTTCCTAGCCAGAACAGCTACTTCTGGGCCTTTCAGTGAGACGAATCGTACTGGGGTACAAGTCGTGCAGTTTTTTCTCGCGGTCACCTCGCGAAGATTAGAAACGCCGTTTCTATTGCTAGCCTCGTTCCCGCGAGTTGTTTTTCGTCCGCGGAATTTTTTGAACTGTTTCTAACTAGCCAACAGTCCCAGCGACGTTCGCTTTTTCCCGCCCGACGTGTTTTCCGGTCCGAGACGAATCACCCTTCATCCCCAATTACTGTTGCCGGTTCAGAGGCTGAAGCACGAACGCAAATGTCGTCGTAACACGACCGAGTGCTGCTCTCGGGGAAGTGTCGCGCCGGATGTCGAGCGTAATCCTCCCCGCTTTCGGACCCTACGTCTGCTATCAGGCAACCGCTCCGCGGAATTGTTTTTTTCCTTCGGTTTACGTCGCAGTTTATTGCGCAGTAAAACGAGAGGCCGACTCTCGTCAGCAAGTGGAAAGCAGGGGAAAAGAAGGAGGGAAGCTAGGTGCAAATGGACGATATCGCGGTGCTGCTTTATGACGTTTCTCTGGAGACGCATCGCCCACTCTCTGGCAGAAAAGCGATTTCCAAACTTTTCCAGCAGCGATATGCCGCTCTTATTTCTTCGAGGCGTGTAAATTTCAGCTTCTCAAGGATTAACTCGGTCCGATATAGTTTAGTATAAAGAGAAATATAGATTAGTATAAAGTAGGATAAAATATTAATATTAAAGTATTATATATATATGTACATATATATATAAATATATAAATACTTTATCCTAATATTAATATATATGTTAATACTATATAATATTAATACATATTAATAATACATAGTCATGAAATGAGAATTTCGATCGACCCTTTACGCATTGTGTATTATTGGTCTAAAGGATTTTCTTCCAATATTCCTGAAGAAAAACAGACATGTACCTAATACTAATACATAAACCTAAAAACAGACTTCCCGTGCTCGAGACGTTAGAGACGTCGGCGAAGAGGGGAAGAAGAAAAGTCGAGGAGAGCTTAAAATCGTTGCCAATTTATTCGCGACCTGTCGAATTTTCACGACGTTTCCCCGGAGTTCATCGATTTGGGAACAGGTGTCGGGCGCTGGCTGGTTGGTATGCGGCCGCGCTTTCATCGCCGGCGTTATGCAAGCCCTGTGTGTACACGTCTGTCGCGAGTGTAAGTCCTTTCACGCGTAACATCGAACTCGAACGTATCCCCCGGAGTTGCATATTTTTCCTGGGCAAACTTCATGCGCAACGCCCGGCGTCCGCGTTGCCCACGTCGCCCCGAATTTTCACCGGGTGGATTCGAGCTACCGTCAGGTTAGCACCATTGTATTTTAACCGGATTACCGTGTTGTCGTTACGCGTTGAAAATTTTCCAGCGCCATTCGACCCGCCCGCCATCTTATGCATTCATAAACGCGCTCGCACCACGAAAAATCGTCTGCAACTTGCACATAGTTACGACTATCAGGATACATTGGTGCCCGATGTCTTCTTTTCTCTTCTTTTTTTTTTCTTAATTTTTAGCAAGGGGCGAAATTTCTAATTTCTCGATTAGATTGACGATCGAGTGTAACGTTAAAATACACGTATTAGATCATTACGTATTACGTATGTTTAATTTAATATATACTTGAGACTAAACTTGATTACTCTCTTTCTTCATACAACTGTCAGATCCACGTTGTTCACACTTTTTCTCTACGTACACCCTAGTTACATTCGTTCTCTTTCTCTCTCACACTGTTGCCCTCAATATTATTCCTGTTTTATATATTATTTATATAAGACTAAATTTGATTAAACTATACTGTAAATAGACTCTATCGCAAGTTGTCTACTCAACGCTTAGGTTTACACTCTGCTTAACGATTAAACCCAAGCTGTCCACAATTTTCTTCGACGCGCATCGTTGCCATTCGTTCTCCTTCTCTCTCATACTCTTAATTATTCATTTATTTTACAGTATATTATACACAGCTTAGACTCGCACTGCATTTCAATTTTTATAATTTCGAGTCCTCTAGAATCTAATTGAACGTGCAACGTTCGAGTTTCACGCTCTAAAATAACGACTCACGTTCCAGACGATAATCTTCCACGATCCCGAATTTATCGGCAAATTGAACTTCCGTTCATCAAAATTTCGTTCCCTCCGTTTTTCGAGGATACGTGTATCGCGATCGTTTGGAGAAGCTCTCGATTACCTCGGGCTGGCGCACTTTTCCGCGCGCGTACGTTCGAGAAAGGCCCGTTAAGATTGACTGCCAGACGGATAGTTAGCAAAGTCTGAAACTCCCGCGATGCCGGTTAATTGAAGGGAACACGGTGGTAGCTCGATATCACGGTAGATAGTACGGTGAAAGTTACCAGGCGAAATGTTTCGCCGGCATGCGCGCTATCCTCGTGTAAACCGGCCGTTATATTGTTAGGTTGCCGCCGCCGCCGCTTTGAAACACCGAGCAGGCACGTTCGAGCGGATCAGCAACTCGAGGTCGACTCGCTTCTCCGACGAAATCACCCGAATCATCCGGCTTGAAGCACGCAACGTTTCAGCTCGACGGAATGAAATATTAAGGTGACGAGGGGATTTTTCAGTGGCAAGTTCCTCCTCGGCGACCCTTCCCCCTCCTTCTTCACCGAACTATCCCTGAATCATCGCACAGACTAGCAGCTTTTCGACTTCCATCAGGAAGCTATCCGCTCTTGCTGTCTTCACGAATCTCGAATCGGGCGCAATACTGGCAACGAAGACTGCTACAGTCTTCGTTGCGCTGGCAACTGGTTCGCGGACCATAACGAGTGACCGAACTGTATACAATAACTCGTCGCTTTCTTTTTCTTTCAAACTCGTCGGTATGATATCACTGGATTAAGAAATTATTAAGAAGTAATAAACTTATCATTTCTTTTGCCTGGGTTACATTTAAATATACTTGAAACTGAGAAAATGTTGCAATTTGGGACAAAAAAATTCTAAACCTAACCTAAACCTTTACTTCTTTAAATGAAACTATGTATTATCACTGATAGTGATTTTAGCGAGGGTAACCCAGAAAGTCGGACCTCTTCAAGTGCAACGCTAATGCAACGAAAATTAGCGATTGGATGATTTGGGTCACGTGGTTCGTGAAGGGGCGTGGGGTAGACCTCGAGTAGGAGTGGCGTTGTCTGCTACCGAGTGATCGCGCCTGTAATTTGTTTTGTATCGATTCAAATGTTTGCACATCGATAAAACTTTATGGCAAAAAAGTCGTCTTCATTTCCGTCAGAACAGTTACTCCTGGGCCTTTCAGTGAGAGGAATCGTATTGAGGTACAAATCGTGCAGTTTTTTTTCTTAAAATACATAGGGAAAGGGCTATTCCCCTATGGTTCTTGAAGAGGATTCGCCACGCGAATCCTTCTGCTTCAGAAAATAATTACGTTCCAAATGGGACATTCTGTACATGAATAGACAAGTAACACGTGATTATACGTCTGCAAAGCGATGACGAGGACGAAGGTTTACGAACCGGCAGAGAACGTGCCTGTTTAATAGACAAAACGTCCCCACCGGTTCAATCCGATCTCGCAGCCTCTTTGTTCAGCGGAGAATCGAGCGTCGGTTGGTCAAAACGTTCGCCCGGCTTTGCCTTTTTCACCCTGTGCTCGTCGACGACTCTCCTGGCACCAGCGCGTGCGGCAAATGCCACGCGACACAGAGCAGCCCCTCTTTCGACCGCGAACCATCGCTCCTCTCTGTCTCTTTCTCTTCCTACGTACATATCTCTGTGCGCGCTCTTTGTGCCGGTCCAGACCGGACTGAGAGCCTTCGACTCTCGCAGTTGTCGAGACAAAAGCGGCGTCGCGTCGCGTCGCGCCGCCGATCGGGCACTTCGACTCGATTTTTTTCGAATATAGCATCGCGAACAACCGCGATACACACCTGTTCCTGCGAGCATCGCGAAAACTTGTTCTTATTCATAGGTAAAAAGTAAATGTAATTTTTTTCTTATTTCAATGTCAAAATCGTTCGATCTTGGTACAACCATGTGTGGATTGTTCTTTGATGAAATAGTTCTCAACTAAAATTTCAACTAAGAAATATTATTTTTATATTGATGCATCATTATTCGCATTAATACAGTGACTAGTAATTAATATCAATTATATTAATTTATATTGTCGCAGTATAATATATTCATATAGATGAAACAAATTTACAGGTTCTGAACGAAGGAAAATGTACCTACGCGTAGGTTTGTGTGACCGACGCAATCGATTTGAAACACGTTCGAATATTTCTAAATGGAAAATTATAACACACAGACGAGACGCGTTAGAGTTTAATCGCGCAAATTTACGTCATTCCTTTCTGAAAAGATGGTTACGTCGTTTTAACGAAAATTTCACTTGCCTACTCGCTAGAAGTGCACTAAATCTCATTTTCGATCTAATACGTGATACTTTGTGTGTCTTTGCATTAGATCCGCATTCCTTTGACTCTGACGTACTCTATCGTGGAAGAGAACTTAGATCCGGTCAGACCCAGTTCCCGAACTCGTGCATCGGTAAACTAATTTTTACGCTGGCGGCAAGGTCCCGCCTGAGGGGAGGCTTCGCGAGACGAAGAAGATGAGAAGCACGGTCGAGCGGGCAAAGGTATCGGGCGTCATCCTAGACTGGGGAAAACCGAGCAGCCAGCCGTGAACCACGCGGCCAGAAGCCAAAAAGCTTGGAAAGTCCATGAGTTACGGTGGCCGTTTTATTGGCCCCGAAAACTGTGCCGGCGTTCCAATTCTTTCCCACCCTCCCGCTATGCGGCGCCTCTTTTATCGGCCGCGGATGCGCCGCCTCGCAGGAGGGACCAAGTCTCGCCGCTTTTATAGCAATCTGTGGCCTGTTGTCTGTCCGGACGCCGTGTCCGTGCCCAGCCAGTCCCGGCTTCGCCACAATTACACCCGCCGCGCCGCGACGGTAGATAAATAACCACGGAGGCTTCTTCTAACGTTTCCTCCGCTTCTTTCCTTAATGCCCCGTGGAATGACGGTAACGAGCACTTGATTTTCTTAATCGAGTTGCTCCAGACATCGCGGGGCTGTTCGCGGTAATTAAACGAACGCTATTTCACTAGCCTCGTTACGACGATTATTCTCTCGTGATCGAAGGGGGAACGTGGAGAATCGGTAATATTTGTGGTTGTTCGTGCCATTCGGTGACGGTCGGCGACGGTGATTCTAAATCCTGGTTTCACCGTTGATAAAAAGTTGATTTGAACGTGCAAGAAACTAATTAACATTCTTCGTTCGGAAGAGAAGAATTTCGAGAAAAGAAATGTCTAGTTTGAAAATAATCCCATTGATGATGCAAAGATCGGTGACGTTACTAAAGGGTCATATGATTTTCAGTGCTTAGCGACGATCGGTGGAAAATATTCACAATCTAAATGTACGAGAAATTGAACAAAATTCTTTAGGTTGAAAACAGAGATTTCGTGTAATTTTAATAAGAGTGGGAAAATGAAACGTAACAAGTTTGAATATATTATATATAGTTACTGATTTTGTTACCTATCGAACAAGAATTATATTTTAGAAATTCTTAACATGAACTTGTAGGCGAAAATTGCTGCTGAAAATTTTTCTAGATTTATTATGACACTTCGATGTCCTTACAGTTTCAGATTGTTTCTTTATACTCAACGAAAATCACATTTTCCAAGTTCTCGACAAAATATGCTAATAAAAATATATTTATGTTTATCGTAATATATAATATGAATATATTTGTTACTTCAGTCTTTTTATTTTTTACAAATCATACGTAGCTTTAGATTGCTTCTTTACAGTCAGCATGTACGAAAATTACATTTTGTAGATTTACTGATGAAAATCACCGAAAATAGATAATCGTTACATGCGTCTCTGTACAAATTTCTCGAAATGTCTTCGGAGTATTGTCGCGAAAGATGAAAGGAGGATTCTTTTCTTTCTTTTTTTGGCAAGGAGCCGAATTTTCACGCACAAATTGGCACACGGAGTACAATGTGAGCGCGTGGAAGTTGGAAAACCGGCTTGTAATCCCGAAGCCGGGCCCTGTTTGAAGTTCCAGGTCCCGCCGGGACCAAAGTATATCAATCGTTATTGGGAAACAAGACGAGGAACTTGCCGCGCGCCGAGCTCTAATTAGAACGTCGAATGCTCCTATCGGTAAATAACCAAATTAAAGACACCAGGTGCGCGTTCTCCGCGATCGCCGCGAGAACGGCCCGATTCGACGTTCTCCGAGAACCGGCCAACGAGTTCCAACGAGAGTTTAATCGCAGTTACTCCGACCGTTTTCTGCCAATCTTCTTGATCCTTTTAGCGCCGGCGATGGAAATAATCGTGCGCGAAAAGCGCCGAGCCAAATTGATGCAGATTAGCGAGGTTTGAGAGGAGGACGATAAAAACGATATTAATTAGAAAATCGAGAAAAGGTCGAGGTATGAAAAGAATCACGGAGAACTACTTTAAAAGGTAGACAGATGCAAGAGGTTAATTCCTTGCCAATTTGCTTTAACGTCACATGGTTTCAAAAGTTTAATCTTCGCTCTGCACAGAGGTGACATCGTACGAAGAAAAAAAACAAAAAACAAAAGGAACGCGGTTTTTGCAGAAATTTCATTTCATTCCTCATTATCCAGAAATTAACCTTTCTGATTAACGCTCATTTTTCACAGTTGCGAGTGAAAGGCTTGTTATTTTCAGGTACAGTGATTCGCGCGTAACGATTATATGATTATCCCGATATGATTACCTCTCGCAAGTACAGGCTGTCCCGAACTTGAACGACCAAACTGCGAGGACTAGATCTAAAAAGAAGGAAAAAATACTAAAGAGAATGCAAATACTGTATCATATATATATATATATAAAACATGTTTTATATAATCATATATGTAACATGTTTTTCTGTTGACAAAGAAGTAATCGCTATCGGAGTTATTATTAATGTATATTAGGTCCGAGTGATGTCTCTCTTTTACCTTTGACTTGGTACCTTTGACTTTTGTTTTTATCATTGAAAATGATTTTAGCGGGCCTCCTCAAGTGCAACGCTAATGCAACGAAAATTAGCGATTGGTTGATTTGGGTCACGTGACTCGTGAGGGGGCGTGGCGTAGACCTTGAGTAGGAGTGGCGATCGCGCCTGTAATTTGTTTTGTATCGATATGCAAATGTTTGCATATCAATAAAATTTTATGGCAAAAAAGTCGTCTTCATTTCCTAGTCAGAACAGTTGCTTCTGGTAAAATCACAACGCATACTCTTTAAGAACCCAGAACCACAATTATAACATTTTCTGCCTTTTAGGTATTTTCAAATTCGTTGTTAATCGTAGCCAAAACAGCGTAGCCGAGGTACACGAACGAAGTGTAGTTTGTTCGGCACTGAAAGAGTTGAACCCTAACTAAATTTTACGTTACTTGCACGACGTACGGAGCCGAAAGTCCAGCGTCCTAGCGGGCACTTCCGCTCGCGGACGCAGGATGGTACTTCTTTACGGTGGAAACAAGAGCGAGGTACATAGTTACGAAGTTGTCGAAACCAGCGGTCGAGGATGCTTCGAGGAAAACAAGAAAAAAAAAGAAAAAGGAAACGCGGGTTCCCCTTTGAAGCACAGTAGGAAGAAGTTTCCCGGGCGCGTTCCGGAGGGCAAGCGTCGCCAGCCGGAAGTCGTTTCCATCTCGGGTGCAGCTCGCCACGCCGCCAGCTTCCGCCAGTCGGCGAATCGTGTCTCGAACGAACCACCTCCGCTCTTTGTGCGCATCCACGAATCAATTTTGCAACGAAGGAAGTCTGTGGCGTGGCGGTGGCGCTCCGTTCGCGTTCCCCAACTTGCTTTGAGCGCCGTGTTTCCGCCCCTCGCTAAACTGAACGCGGCATTATGGTAATCTTAAATTAATCGCCAGTTCGCGAAACCGAGCGGCGATTAAGCTGCCAGCCTCTCGCCCATAGCGAGAGCGAACTAAGAGAATACAAATGATAGAACACAGTTTTAGATTTGACGAGAATGAAGGTAGAACGCGGTAGACTGTTTCATCATTTTGTAGCTTGTAAAGGAGAAGGGAAGCTGGGAAGGTACGATGTAAGTGGATAAAGTCGGGCGTATACGAATTTGATATCTATATTTGGATAATTCTCGTGCAGCGAGCTTGTCTCTGTGATGTTTTAGGTTTAATGAAAATGCAAGTAGATTTATTCATTTTTTGCTACGAGAAAGGAGGAAGGCAATACGTTACTACTAATTGCAAGTAGATAGAACGGATAGTGAATAGTATAGATGTATCGGCATCACTGAAGAACGCGAAGTAGCTTTGCATCTTATATAATCAGACATCGAATCCTTTTACTCTTAACATAATTAGATTCGTCGTGCAGCGACGTTTGTCCCTATTGAAAGTGAACTGAAAAGATGGAGGGTGTAATGTTTCAGAATGAATGAATTGATTTATTCGATGAGAATGGAAGTTAATCATTTTGCAGTAGAATTAAAGTTGTTCATCGAGTAACTGATATCGCATCAAAGAAGAATACGAAGTAGATCTATTCTGTATATAGTCAGACGCTACAATTACCTCTGACGTAAGCTTCGATTTATCTTCGTCGTAACAGAGTTATTTTATGATCTTAATATAAAATTAGTTTTATTATTTTATATTAAGATTATTTTTTATATATTCGGGTGAAAAACAAGTAGGTTACAAAACAGGCGTGATTATACTGAAAACGAGTCCGTATGTAGTCGGACGTCACAACAAACGAGTATAAAAATCAGCATCCGACGATTTCGAAACAGGCATGATTACATTACACTGAAACCGAGAGTATTTCAATTACGTTTATAACGAACATCGATAATTCACAAACTCGTTCGTATAATCACCTGCCTGATACCGCACACTCTGCAAACATCGCAACGCGTGCAGTACAATATGTAATTGCCAGTTATACCAGTCGTATATTTGCAAAATATTCCTGTTCTCATCGCGGTCTGTCGTTGCTCTAGTGATTTTCGGGGGAAGTTTCCGTCAGTGCCGTCGGGCAAATAACATGCGTAAATGAATAAAACAGACGCTGGCGCTGGCACATTACGCAAACGAATATACATGCAAATGAACGAGCGAGCGCTTGACGCTTTCTTTTACGAATGTTCGCGTTAACTTGAAGCTAACGTGATACGTATTTGCCGTGTTTGCGTCGTCCTACTCGCAGAGCGCGAAATCGAATCATCGGTGAGCAAATTCCCCCACGACATCTGCCACAGAGCAGATTCTAAATCACTCCGTTTTCAGAGCCTGGTTCCCCCAGTAAATCCAAACAATGATTCTTCGCTGTGGTTTCGCGTCGGGGCTGTCGCGCTTTGACGCGTTCGCTGCTATTCGCGAATACCTGGCAGGAGGAATTCGCTATTGGAGGGCTACTTTCGATACAACGAGCTCTCTGCCAGGTTTTGACTTTCATTTGATCTGTCATTAGTCAACGACACAGTAAATTGACCGGAAAATCGTTAATTTTAACACGTTGATCGCTATGAATGTGACCGGAGATCGAATCGAAGATTAAACACGCAGTTCGAGTAAATGTTAATACTTGCAAATTTTTTAATATTAGCTTCATTACCATTATGGTGCCATAAAATTTTATTGATACGCAAACATTTGAATCGACACAAAACAAATTACAGGCGCGATCGCTCAGTACCAGACAACGCCACTCCTACTCGAGGTCTACGCCACGCCCCCTCGCGAATCACGTGACCCAAATCAACCAATCGCTAATTTTCGTTGCATCAGCGCTGCGCTTGAAGAGGCCCGATTTTCTGGGTTACCCCCGCTAAAATCACTTCCAATGATAAAATAAAATAACTAAAAATCGAAGAAACACATTTCAGCACCATCGGTAAAATAAATTCATTGAACATGTTTGTATCAACTTGTTAGTTGCAGATAATATTTCAACGTAATACCTATTGTATAATAAGAAATTTCAACGTGTTAATCCAATCTAACCGCGAGATACGAGAGTTTATAAAATGACACTGAGCACTGACGAATATTCGACAACCGAGTATTTAAATTAAACGAACGATACTATCTTCCGATATCGGATACTTTTTCCCAAGCCTCAAATTTTGTGCAGGCAAGATCCAAGAAACAAACGCAAACGACTGGCAAACGGTCGACTAACAATTAATTCTCCAGCGAAGTTCATACGATATTTCTGCTGCCCGAACAACTCGCTAGTTAGCGTAGACGAAGCGTTACGGAATATAATATAATATCACGTAACGAGCAGCGAAATTCGGCTGCGCCGACACTCGTCAGCCGGGTTTTCCCTTGTTACGCGTATCGTCGACGATTTCCATACCGCGTAAGCCGGGGTAGGTGCCCCGTGAAGGTGAAATACGCGAGGACGGCAAATTCACACCTGTCGAAGAACACGTTCTTCGTTCGCAGGCAAGGAGCCGCATTGAAGCGTGTGAGCCCGTTTCCAAGTGCGAGTTTCGTTTCGAGTTAACGAATCCCGGTCGCGGACAAGCGGGAGAGAGCCCGCGCGGCTGCAGAGTTCGAGGAGCGATCGCTCCGATTCTAATTTCGCTGAGTAGCTGGCTGCCAACGGCGCGCTTGTTAAGACGTCAGCCGTGCACATCGATGCTCGCCAAGACGGATCCTCGCCGCAGAACTCGCGGCAACTAACTCTCCTTTCGGGAATTCTGGCGCCGCGTCTACCCCCTTCCGCCTCCCCCCTCCCCCCGTTCAACGTTCGTTGAAAGGATCACCGACGCGCCGGTTTCCTCCTAAAACGCTAATTGCTTTCGACTAATTCCTTTGACGAGTTACACGCCACTCTCGCTTTAACGATTCGTTTACTCGTTCTCGTCGTCGTTCCTCGCGGATGCGTCTCTCCAGCTCTTTCGAGGGAATCATCGAGAACGGTTCAACCGTTTGCACTGCGAACGCTGTACGTACGATCGACCATGTGCTAGTTTGTCACATCGTAATTTGTGATTCGCACATTGATTCAATCAGTCGCTTATAATATATTTTGAACTTAGGGTTATCGAGTACTTAAGGTTCGATTAAGAGATTGATTTTTTTTGTTTTTTTTTTTATCACTGAAAGTGATTTTAGCAGGGGTAACCCAGAAAATCAAAATTTCTTCAGGTGCAACGCTGATGCAACGAAAATTAGCGATTGGTTGATTTGGGTCACGTGATTCGCGAGGGGGCGTGGCGTAGACCTCGAGTAGGAGGATTACTTTATCTGTAATCTGTCAGCGTATTAACAATCGCATTATAAAAATTCTACTATTCGCGATATTAAATATTAAATTAAATCAAATATTCAACACACGTACAAAATTGTACTACTCGCAATATTAAATTAATATCGAATATTGGTACTTGATAATATTTAATATTGAACACTCAATAATAGTACAAAATTGTACCATTCATAATATTAAATTAATATCGAATATTGGTACTTGATAATATTTAATATTATTGCTGATAATTAATATTAAACGCTCAATATTAGTACTTAGTAATACTAGATAATAAAAAACGTCCCAGGACGATACAATAAAGAAGCACGTTTCCGTTTTCCTATACGCCATGGGACACCATCTTTCCTCTCAGTGATCGATTCAAAATGCACCCTTCTTTGCATCGTGTTCGCGATAAACCGATAAATGATCCGTTTGTCGACGCTTCGCCAAGTTCGCCAAATACCGAAACGCCGGGCTTTCATTTTTCACCGGGATCCTCCGTGAAATCGGTATCGCGTCGCACGATACCAGAAAAAATTTATTAGAGCGACAAAGCGTTCGAAATTATTAAATACAACGTTCGCGGCGGCCGGTCGTGGAAAGCTGTGCTTTTATCAAGCTTTCTCGTCGAGAGAGAGAGAGAGAGAAAAAAAGTGAAACGCTGGGAAACGTTGAAACGTAAAATACGGTCGCGGCGTCTGGGTTACAGCGCTCGCTTGTAAATCAGGCAACGCTAATCTGCTTTTGTACGCGGGGATATGTATTTATGGGAATGTATCAGGGAGATAATTCTTGTTATTTATCCCGTGCTCGCGCGGGGATTTTTCTGATATCTATAAATATTTGCGCACAGCGTCGAAAAGATGAAGCATCGGCGGTGAAGGGGGTTGTAGGGAGGAGAGAGAACTAGACGCCTGAACAATCTGTTTCAAGGAAAATCCGCCAAATGTGGCGCGAATCGAGCGGATAGCCAGCGTGAGATTTCGAAAGGGGGGATCTCACTTTATTATGTTTAATCGTGGTGTAATTGCGCGGTTTGACTTGACGCGAAAAGAGCCGATTATTTCGCCGGTTATCTACGTGTTAATTGCGCAAACATCGCGGACTCGTTAGCAAACCGCCAGGATTACGCCTCGCGAACAAATAAATAAATAAGTTTCGCCGCCGAATTGCCGCGAACGAACGCCACCGCGTCGGAGAGACACCGGACACCGTTTAATACCGTTCCTTCGTTTATTGCGATAATAATCGGCAGAAAATGCGACGCGCCGCTGGCGGAAATTAATCACGTCGCGGGCGTTTGTTTCGAAAACGGGGGACGTTCCGTATCCCGCGTAGTTCCGAGTCTCAATAGCAACCCGATGGTGACGCGTTGAAATTGAATTTCAACGATATCGGAATTCGGTGAAATCGTTCGTGGAAGGGATCAGTCACCAGCAGGAGTAATTTTTCATTAATCGAAAGGACCTGGATGGATAATTGTTACAAAGAGAACCGTGACAGATTGCGATGGCAGAAAATTACATTCCGAATAACGTCGTTCGTCCCTAACCGCCAAAAATCGCATGGCGTTGCAGCGTGACGTCATTAATTATTGACACTGGAAATTACACACGAGGCTACAATAACGCCACCGACCACTATGACGTTGCGTATTATTCGATGATAAACTCACACGAGATCACAGCGACTAAACTGAAAATTACATTATTTGCGTATTATTCGATGATAAACTCACACGAGATCACAGCGACTAAAATGAAAATTACATTATAATTAAAAATGGCAGCGTACACACCTTCGCGCACGAACGAACTCCAATTGCCGCCAATTCGTGCAATTAGGATACTACCAAATAATGCCCGTAACTCGGCCTTTTTATCACTCAGACGTATCAGTGACGGACAGGCAGCCGTCGAAATCCTACCTCTGGCCGCTGGCGCGCGAATCTTTTTGTCCCCGCGGCGAGATTAAATTCGCTCGTCTGTTATACCGAACGAATTTCGTAATTTACCCCGGGTAACGGGTAACTTCCACCGATTCAGCCGCCGCGCGATGAGCCCGGCTTCTGCGAGAGATTATGAAATTTTAAACGACCGGCGGGGGTCTCTGCTGGCCGGGCGGGAGGAATTTCTTTGGCCGAGAGAGAAGAGGCGGAAGCGTTTGTTCCGAGCGTTGCCGAGTCGTCGCGCACAGCGGCGGAGTTATCGGCAATTTAGCCGGGGACGGTTAATTTCCGCGGGCCGTGGATCCCTCGCAATTTAGTCGCGAACGCGGAATTTTTTGAGAGAAAAAAAAAAAGACGGAGAAAAATCCGTCGGATTTTTAAGGAAAAGAAAAAAAAGAAGAAGGGAGATAAGGGGGAAGGAAAAGTTCCACGACCCAGAAACGGTTAAGAAGCCACCGTCACGGTTCGTGTAATGGCAAGAACGTTCCGCGAGGACAAATACCGTCCCGGCGGCAATTTAAGGCGCGTTTAACGTTTCCGGAGCGAGTCATTTGCGTCGGCTTGAGAATACGCCTCCTCGCCGCGCGGCCAGAGAGTCGCCCGATTCGAAAAAGGATCGACGCGCGTTTCCTCTTTAACCACGCGAGCGAGAGAGAAACGAGAAATCTCTTTTCTCTTTCTTTTTTTCTCTTTTGGCTTCTCCGAGTTTTCCCCGCCGTCACGTCGTAAATTGCGCCATTTTCCACCCTCCGTTCAACCGCCACGCACGTCCTTCGTACTCGAGGAAACCTGCAGCGTCATCTTTCAAATTCGCGTGCCTGCCGCTCTTCACGGTGCATCCTCGGAAATTCGCCGATCGATCCCTCCCCGTGCACATTTCGGCGAAATTGCGGATACTTTCGTATCGCGCTAACGAGGATTCTTCAAGAGTGTTCGATGCTCGGCGAAGTTGAGAAAATGGCGGAAGATGGCTGGTCTCTGAAACGGAGAAGCTTCGAATTTCTACGGGGAAAATTAATTAACGGCCGCATCGATACCACGTATCAAGACTATCGATGTCAGTTCGTAACTAGGTGTGTTTAAGTATACGCAGGGAAGACCCATTGATGAAGTTTAACCCCTTTGCGAAAGTATAATAATTACAAAGGAAGAGGCGGGTAACTTGCGGCAAGAGGTACGATAACGACGTATGCGCAACGAGTATGATAACTGCGTGAAAATTTAGAAGGTAAAATAAAACGGAGAACACGGTATCACTGACCTCCGTTTTACAATGATTCTATGTCGAATTTGAAACATCAGAGTTACGATGCTACGTGGTTTTGGTTTGGTATTTGGTTTGGTATTTCAACGCTGGTATTTTGATATTTTGAGAGCATCGGCGATCATTTTCGGAGATGCACGGCACTGAAGCGTGGTCGTGAATTTTTCAAAAAATTGGGATTTCGATGCTGCGCATTTCCAAAAAACGACGCTAACCCGAAGAATCAGTTCCTTCCAATTTGAAGAGTGAACCTTTCAGATTCCACAAAATTACCAATATAATTCATAACCAATTCTTTGCAACGAAGGTATAAAAGTTTCAAGTTCGAGCTCGAATTTCGTAAGACCGCGATCGAAGCTACAACTGGTAGCACAAAGGCGTGTTTATTAGACAGAATTATCAGAAGACAAGGGGTCAACAATACGGCCCGCGAATCGTCAGAACGAGAGACGAGCATACGCGGCAATTCGGCAGTGGAATACAATTACACGCATACTCGGCGTGCCGATTGTAATCCAGGCTGATAACCAGACGTCCGCCTTGCCGCGGATACAATTAATAGCACGACCGCACAATGCTGATACACGGTATCGAGATTCGTCGAGTGCGAAGGGTGAAGATCGAGCGGGCAATCGCGCGGTTCGATCGCATTACACGGAATTAAGACGACGAGGAGGGGGAGGAGGAGGAAGCAGCTGGTGGTCGATCGGTCGATCGACCGGTACGACGCGACGAGACGCTTTACGGGACGATCACGAGCGATTTCAAGCCGGTGTCACCGGCGATAGCCGGTAGAACGCGATTATCTTGGGGGCTGGATCGCGCCCTTAACACCCCGGCGAGGCCGTGTAGCTCGGTCGAACGTCGAACCGCAGGGTCTGCAGGCGAGCCGATAACACGCAGCCAGATGCATTCGGCCGAGCGGACGTTCGTTCGAGCGTGCCGCTTTTATCGGAACGTTCCCGTTGCTCGGACATTTTTCTGTTTCCTTTGTAAGCTGGAATCGAACCGACGTCGATATCCAACCCACCTTTGTTTCCTCGATACTCTTTTCCCTACTTTTTCCCTCTGCCTCGCAACCACCTCTCCCTCCCTCTCTTTCTTTCTCTCTCTCTCTCTCTCTTTAGTTTCTGCCTGTGTGCACACGTAAGTACGTGGCCGAGTACCTTCCTCTTTCTTATTCCGCTGTCGGCTGCCTCGGACGTTCCATTTAAATTCACTTTGTCGTAATGTGTATTTACGAAGGGATTAGCCGATCGTGCGGGACCTCCGGTCTGCCTCGTCGAGCCAGCAGCGTCGCAATGGCGCTTCCGCGATTAATTGATTAGCGAGATTGATAGAAAACGTTCGCTCGAAGAATTTCCCTTTCTCTTTCGCGCTCGTTCGTTCGCAACGAGAGCGGCGATCCTCCAATCTCGCTTTGATTTTCGACGTTGCGAACGAACCTCGCGATTGCACGACGCGTGACACACAGAAATCTCTCGAACCGGTGTCGGTCGTCGCCGCGCGAACTCGTAATAAAAATTGCCAGTGTGGCGTTCCTTTTGTTCGCGAGCCGTTAGTCACGGGAGTGCAAGCTAATGTGTTTACCGGGCGGACGATTTTGGATCGCGGCCAAATTAATTTCCAACGAGCACCCCTCCCCGCTTCAACTTGTAATCGACTGTTTAATCTTGGGATTGAATTGTCCGGTCCCGGAATCGACGGGAAGCGGAGCTTTACGACAGTTATTTCGGATCTTGATTTCGTAACCGCGGCATTGCCTGTCCGCACGCCATCACGCCGCGACGCCGTTCGACGAAATTAGCACTCGGTGCTTGCGAGCTTCGCCGAAACGCGAACTAGAGTGACAGGTTCGATACCGATGTTATTGATGACATCGGAGGAAACTGGAGAAAGAAGGTTCTTATAAATATGCTGAATGCGACTGGTGCAGTATCATTAAATGAAAATAAATGAAAACCCTGTTTTTATCAGGGATGAAAAAAGTTGGGAAACTTTTGAAATAGAGTCTGTTCGAAGCATTATGAAGGATCATGGAATTTTTTCGAAAAACTGTCCTTACGTTGCAAATATCACCGGCGAAATAAATGTTCAAAAAAAAAAAAAAAAAAAAAAAAAAAAAAGTTA
>KQ435724.1:211823-225911 GCA_001276565.1 Melipona quadrifasciata | reverse complement strand
AGTTTAGCGTTCCTCCGGGGAATAATAACGGGGACCGTTTACAGTGTCCGTTTAACGCGTTAGTGTAAAATTTGTAACAGGGAGGAGGGAAGTTTATATTATGATTTAATGAAGGATGCAAGCTTCTATTTACAGTGGTGAAATAAATGGAAAAGTCGATTTAGAGTTGAGTTATTAATTGAGTCTCCTCCTCAAACTCGTTCAACAGTCATTTGAGCAATATTAGGTAATGCCGATAATAAATTACTTTTCGAAAAGATATTTAACCTCTAAAAATGCTGTAGCCATTGACAAGAATAAAATTATTCGTACGTAAGTTAATTTAAATGAACGATAATGTAAATATCTAACATGAATATAAATTTGAAAAAAAGAGAAAAATGAAGTGATGCGCTATTTATTATAGATTCAATCGTGAGTTTATTTCCTTTGAAATTGACCACGTCATGTGGGGATTCAAATATGTGTGAAAACGAGAAAAAATTCTTTTTCGTAGCTATTATAGATCCAGCAAGACTAACGTACGATTTTTCGAACGTTGAACTGATGATTGGGATTAAACGACAAATATTCAAGAAATCCAAACATTTCAATAAGTCGCGCAGCGAATCGTAAAGAGAAAATCACAGTCTTCCAAGCCACGGTGAATTTAGTCATCTTCGAGGAACACGAACTGGCGATTGTCAAAGTAAAGAGTTCGCTTATTGTATGATCGTTTCTGAACAAAGAAAGTCACATCAGTCGAAATTGCCGATAATTTCTACAAGCTCAAAAAAATATTCAGATCTTTACAAAGAAATTGCGGACCGGTCGTCAAAATGATCAAACGCGCAGGTTTGAAGTTGTTTGTTTGTTGTCATCTTCGCGCGGGAGACCTCGCGGAGGTCCAGGAATATTTATGGACCAAACTATCCGAGGGTACTTCGCAGTCTCGCGAGTTGCAACAATACGAACAACTACGCCGCGGGGCACGTATTCCGGGAACAAACGAAGCGAGTGGAAAAAGTTGCTGACATCGACGAGCATCGATGGCAACGACGGGGAAGGCGCGCTCGCTCCTTGCGCAAAAATGGCGCGGATTCGAGTCCCCAAGGGCCTCTCTCCTCTTCGCTTCTGCACACTTTTCACCGCCCGTTCTTTTTACGAAATTTACACAAGGATTTTTCAAGCTTCGCGAAACGGCACAAAAAGAATCCCCGGGCAAGAGGAGATAGAGAGAAACTCGCTCGTTCAATTTGTTTCCCCGTGAAAACGCAAGAATTATTTGATTCCCGATGTTTGAAATGGCGAAGAGAGGAACCGCGATTCGAGATGGAATTTCGCAACGAGCTCTGGGAATCCCTTTCCACCGGGTTCCCGCGTATTCATCATTTATTCGACTGGTTTCGTTTTATTACACGGGTAAATATATATCTACGTGAATTTTTTTTCTCTCTCTCTCTCTCTCTCTTTCTTTCTTTCTTTTCCCTCCGCTGCATATTATAGACGAACGCACGCAGGCTCGAAATACAGACACGTATGCACACGCGCACGTACACGTACAAACTCGTCAGTTTTGTGAATCTCGCGCGAGTATATCGCCCTGGCACTTTATAGTCACAATAGGATTCATAGAACAAATGGTTCTCCTGCCTCTCTGCCCCTAAATCTTGCGCCGCGTATACTTCAACGCTGGCCGAAATGACCAATTTGTAATTTTTTTTCAGAGAAAAAATTCGCAACGTCTTTTTCTCGAGAAGCGCGTTTTTAAAAACTCGAAAAACGAAACTGCGTTCCGGGGATTTAATTTTCGTTATCGGGCAAAGGGAAATCGCGTCGGTGGAAATTTTTCCCTACCACCGCGATCTGCCTTCATGCGAAATTTATACGTTTATGGAAAGGAACAGCCGGTTTCTGAAAAGTATTACGTTGCAACAAGAGTGCAATAAAAAGTGTCTGTAACGCAATATATAGGAGGTTTCTGACCTGAAAGAGGTACAACCGGGAACGGGATGTTTCTGGATAAATCGAGAACGGAGGGCGAAATTTTTTCGTTCAGGGCCCCGCATCTGAGAAAATCGAGCTTCGAAAGTTATTAAACACACGCGCGCGAAAGCGATTTTTTTTTTTTTATTCAAAGTCTATTTTCTTAAAAACGAAGCTTTAAATGAAGAAATGTTATCTCGCAATTTCCTTTGGTAATCTCCTGTCTTTCTCCCTTTTCGCTTCTGTGCAGCTCAGAATCAGCTGAATTCAAGCACGTTGATAAATTTTCAAACTCGACCTTTTTAGAAAAAACGAAAATTTGTTCCTTCGTTCAGACCTACTTCTTTATGCGGGATTATCTTCTTTACAGTTTTACTGGACCGAAAATATCTCGTATAATATTTAATATTTAACATAACAATACGTTATGAAATAAAATGACAATATTAACGTAACAATTTTTAAAATTTCCGTCGTTCAACGTTTAAATTTCGACGAATTGGCGGAAAAATATCGCGCTTCAAGGTTCGATGTTTGTAAAGGGGCAAAGTCAAATCTTCAAATCCGTTGCAGATTGAATCGCGAAAAAACATTTTCAACATTTTCAGACACTGTGAAAATTTATAGCATTTCTGAGATGAAAAATTGCGTTTTCAGATTCTTCACTTGCTTCGTACTGCAAAAACGCGTCAAAATACAACGAACGTGTTGGATTTTATTGAAAAAAGAGGCATCGAGCCTCGAAATCAGCCCGAATTCATATAACGTCACAACGTTTAAATATTTGGCGTCCGAGTATTAACGCGAGTCACTGCGTATATGTATAACATAATAACACCATTTACGTTACGCAAACTGTACACGAATGATATTATTTACAATGTACTGATAAATTATTCCGCTGACGATAACCAGCCTAATTTCCACTCGTTTTTTTCAAAAATATTTGTACGAATGGAAACATTGCGACAGTCGACAATGTTAATTCGAAAAAAAGAGAGAAAGAGAGAGAGAGAGAAAGAGAGAGAGAGAATGGCGAATTCAATTATAAACAGCACGTTCACTCTAGAATCAATCGCGAATTCGACGTTATTGCTTTTATATTCTGTCTGGGAACATCCGCGAATTCCCAATGGATCGTGGGCTCGACTGTCGCGAGTTCCTTGAGAAATGGAGTCTCTCGCGCTCGGCGTTCCCCCGCGACGTCCCACCATTCAAATTTCACGTAGAAATTTCCACGCGGGGAGCGGCCAAAGCCAAAGATGTTGACCGCGATAGAAAGACGAGCGGTCTCGCCCGGCGATTCCATCGCTGTCTGTAACCGGTTATTTCAACCAACGTGGTACTCGATTTCTCCGCCACGGTATCGTCGACAAAAGGCAGCTTTGCGTTCCGCTCGCAGCCACGCCGACAATGGTGGGAGGGAACGGCGGTGGGGGAAGAAGGGGTCGTGAAAGCCGTTGCTGCCACTTCCCGATACTGGAAAAACCCCAGCCTCTCCTTCTGGAGGATCGCTCGCGACATGGCCTTTTACTTCCGGTCGCTTTATTTGATCGATTCGTTGTTTAATTCAAGGCGGAGTTAAGCGTCCGTTCTTTCTTGTTCCTTCTCGCCTTCTCGCTTCGAGAGGTGAGATTGAGATTGAGAAACGATTGAATCGATTGCGACAAATTGACGACGATATATAAAAGCTGCACGACTTGTACCCCAGTACGATTCGTCTCACTGAAAGGTCCAGAAGCAACTGACTAGGAAATGAAGACTTTTTTGCCATAAAATTTTATTGACATGCAAACATTTGAATCGATAGAAAACAAATTACAGGCGCGATCGCTCAGTACCAGACAACGCCACTCCTACTCGGGGTCTAGCCCACGCCCCCTCACGAATCACGTGACCCAAATCAACCAATCGCTAATTTTCGTTGCATTAGCGTTGCACCTGAAAAGGCACCTAGAGATTTTCTGGATTAAAATCACTTTCAGTGATAACAAAACTCTGCTCAGTCGAATTTAACGGACAAATTGCGAATTTTCTACGAGTGCCGCTAAAAAGATGGAAATTTCCTTCATCGTAATACACTGCTTTAGATATTTCGTGCGTTTTTGCGTACATTTCCATAAAAATCTATAATCTCTCGGCGAGTAACAGTTTACGTGACAGCACAATAATCAAACCGTCTAAACTAAAGTTTCTACTAAAGTTAAATGAGAGTTTGTACAACTGGAATTAATGTAATAGGATTCTCTGCTGATTTTTCGTTCGTGTAAGAGCTCAGGCTCAAACAAGCAAAGAGCATCAGGTTCATTTAACAGGATGACTGAATATTTGGTTCAAACAGATGGAATTCGTGTAAACGGATTTCTTCCGTAAAGGAACGCTGTAAAGGCTGATCCTTTCATTTATCTTCTGGGAAAATATTTCACGGGAAATAACATTTCAACGAAAATGCCGAGTGTTATTATTCCATTGGAAAGTTACGCGTAGAATACCTATCGTATTTATAGGAAAATTACATTTAACAACGAAACGCGTTGAGCGCCGCGATTAAGTTAATTCATTAAATTAAAAAGTTACATGGTACGAAAGTGCAACGAGAGCATCACTTTCATTTCGTATCTGATCGCATTATTTAGGTGTACCATTTTTGCAATTTAATATCCATCCTTTTCTTAAAATGCTCGTAGGAACGGAAACACGTTCGTTAACGTGTTGACCATCGTCATTCTTTGAGAATATTATTATGTTGTTTCATCCAGCTCGTTTTGGTCTTCGTTACAAGCGCGGATCGACGCGTTGGCTCGCGGCAGTTCGTCCTAGGAAAATATTACATTACATGGGGCAGGGTGGGACCGAGTTCGCCCCGCGAATTTAAATGTAAATGGAAAACCGTGTACGTTAGATATTTTTAACCATGTTCGACCAGTTTACGAGTCGTAATCTCATTCCGAGATTTCTGTGCCGCCGAATGGGAGCCGAACGCGAAACGGTTAACTTCGTTCTCGGTCTGTTTCAGTCTTGCTCCAGCCAGTATTACGCTCGCTTAACTCCTTGGGTCACCCAGCGACTCCCATCGATGCCCCGATACGCATGGTGGATACTTGGTTTCCAGTCCAACTTGGGAAATCGCGATAACTGAAAATGAAAAAAAAAATACCAGTTTCAACCCTTGAGCGAACTTTCAATTTCAATCTAACAATTTTGGCATTTGTATTTGTAATTTGCATTGCTGAATAGTAATTTTAAACCATCAATTAATCATCTAAATATAAATCGGATTTTGCGTTTAATTTGCATTGAATTGAACGTATTAATACGTAATGAAAATTCGAGTAAACTAATTAAAAATTAAGCACCGTTTTAAACGCGGATGATATTACTTATTGCAAAACTATGCACGTATATTGTAAAACTGACATATACTGACATTACGTGGAGCTAATTTTTCTTTTTTTTACATCGTGCGTAATCATCTAATGAAAAATATGTACAAAAGACGAGGCAAATAGGAATAAATAAACAATGACACCTCCCTCACATCGTGAATGTAAATAATCACGACTAGAACAATCTATGCATCAGTGGCGCAACATTGAGCACAATCGAGCGTTCACAGCCGTGACAACGACGTTGCGTTTCTATTTTTTTCATCTCTACAAAAAACGATGGAAATGGAAAAACACCGAATGGAAATGCATCGCATAGAAATTGTTGTGGCTAAAATGAAAAAAAGAAAAAAAAAAAAAGAAAAATCACGATACAAAGGGCCAATCTAAATATTTTTTTTTTTTTTTGTTTTGCTTTTTGGTTCTAGTCATTTTGCGTTGTTTTGCACGTGTAACGACTGAAATAATCCTATTTCTGTTTGCAAAAATTGGCAACAAGCGGGTGAACGAATTTCGCGGAGCATCGACCGCCAGCGAAATAGTAGATCTAATCGGGCGTCAATTTTTAAGAAGGTCACCGCCGCGGCCAAAAATTCCTGTCGCGCGGCTTCCAGAGATTTCGTCCGATATTCGTCGACGGTCCCGGTCGACAAGCTTCTTCCCGGCCGATCTCCAGTTTCCCCGATAATCGAAATCGTAATAGCGTCGGACGAACACGCTTCTGGCCAGCTGTTCCGCCGGATGAAATTAGGACCTTTCCGAGCTATCGCTCGAGTTATCGAGACGTTCGTCCGCTCGAAAACAGATACGTTCCTGGCAGAAAGTTTTCAATCAAACGCAAGTAATCGAGAGCGTTCGAAAACACCGAAACGATGCTGCGTTTGTTTGTCGCATACAGGGGAAGGTAAAATTAACCGTTCCAGTTTGATTATCGCGTTTGAACGAGAAAAATTGAGGAATTCGTAGCGAAGGGAAGGTGGTTCCATTTTCCATATATCTGTTTTGTTTGTTGTTATTATTATTTATTTAAAAAATGTACTCTTTTATTTGATGTAAAAAGACGTTAGTTCCAAGTAATAATAAGATGGTTTTGCAAGAGATGGCTGATAAATTTATGACACGTTCGAGACAGTGATTTTTAATTGTTTGCTGGATTATTAAAACTATCCGAAAGTGACTGCAGCAGCCGCTTCAATAAATAATTTCGAAAATATTGTATGAATAATATCATGTCATTTAATTATATTGCATATAAATAAATTATATATATAATGCAATATTATTATATGTACAATATAATACAACATTACACATAAATAATAATTAATATATAAATTGTGCAAATAAGCGTAATAAATGTACAGTTAAGAATACATAAAATATACAAAGTGTTCCGTTTGATCAAGCACTTTTCGCCAGAGGTAGCACGAGACGTTGTTTGAAGCAAAAATACGTAAATAATGATTAATATATATTATATAGATTACATAAATAAAAAATAAAAAATATATAAATACAATTTCATTTGATCGACAACCGTTTACCACGGATAGTACGAGACGTTGTTTGAAACGATTCACGCGCGAGACGACGTTCCAACTCGGCCGCTGAAATCGCGACTCAAATAGGACAATCACCTCGCGATTGTCGCCTCGATCGATCCAGACACGAATGAATTAAGACGCAAAGAGTAATCTCGCGTTAAAACTTCGATCAACAAGAAATGGATAATGGGCGACTCGTCGAGCGTTCACCGAACCGGGCAGGAAATTCGTTTGCAGGTACATTACGCGCGGTTGACGGCGAAACGCTCGATTCCACCTCTCTAAATGACGCGCCCTAACATGTTATTTGAATTATTGCCTTTGATACGGTATCAATGGAGCTATTGTTCCCTTTATATCGGGAGCATTCAACGCTGGGCTGACCCGCGGACTCGATCGGGAACGAGCGTCTCGTCGGGAGTGCCCCTCTTTCAACGGTATTAGCGGACCGACCGTTCCAGTTTAGAGTTACTGCCCACTGTTCTCTAATTATCGCTGGAAACACGAGCGAAAAGTTAGTCGTTCGTGGCCAGCAGCCCCGGTTGTTATACATTTATATATCACGCTGGCTCGCGCATAAATTGTTTCGTATATCCGCGTTGTTCCCGATTCGCGAAACGAAAAACATAATTATTCGGTTTAACGTAAGAGACAGGTTGCCGGTACGATATTTCCGTTCGGCGTTATCGATAACCCTTCCACCTCTCCGCTTGCGAATTCCAACGCCTGTTCTTCTCGCGTCGCGCAACGATCTGAAATTCCAGCGACCCGGTCCACCATTATTTCTACTAACGATGCCCCCCGCCCTGCATTTAAGTTCCCAAGTTTAATTATCCCCGCTCGTTCCGCAACTTAACCGACCACGAGCGATCAAGAGAGAAATCAATGAACAGCTACACTTGCAAATACTTGTGAATTACGCGAGGCTTACTCAAACGTCAGAAATCGCACACATTTTACAAGAAGAGCGTGTCAAATTGACGTGGACAAGGGTTAATTCTCTCCCCACACGGCTAATGCCTGTCAATTCCCCAGTACGATTCGTCTCACTGAAAGGCCCAGAAGTGACTGTTTTGCCATAAAATTTTATCGATACGCAAACATTTGAATCGATACAAACATTCGAATCGATACAAAACAAATTACAGGCGCGATCGCTCAGTACCAGACAAACGCCACTCCTACTCGAGGTCTAGGCCACGCCCCCTCACGAATCAACCAATCGCTAATTTTCGTTGCATTAGCGTTGCACTTGAAGAAGCCCGATTTTCTGGATTACCCCCGCTAAAATTACTTTCAATGATAAAAACAAAAGTCAAAGGTAAAAGAGAGACATCACTCGGACCTAATATACATTAATAGTAACTCCGATAGCGATTACTTCTTTGTCAACAGAAAAACATGTTATATGTATAATTATCATATATCATATTATCATGTTATATATATGATTATCATATATCATATTATCATGTTATATATATGATTATCATATATCATATTATCATGTTATATATATGATTATCATATATCATATTATCATGTTATATATATGATTATCATATATGAAAATCACTTTCAGTGATAAAAATTACAAGTGCGGTCGCTCAGTACCAGACAACGCCACTCCTACTCGAGGTCTACCGCACGCCCCCTCACGAATCACGTGACCCAAATCAACCAATCGCTAATTTTCGTTGCACTTAGAGAAGCCTGATTTCTAAATACCTCCCACTAAAATCACTTTCAGTGATAACAAATGAATAAACAAACGAGAAGAACGCTGATTCGATTTGAAATATCGAGGCTCGCGACCGTAAAACGTATATCACGTGTCGTTTCAGTTTCGAGACGAATCAAGTTATTGCCCGCGCAGTTCATGTCACGGCGCGGCGGAGGTTACGTCGAGAGAAAACTGCATGCACTCGCCCTCTCCCTCCCCTTCTATCCCTGCCGACCTTCCGAAACTCAAGACACGGCATGCGTCTAATGGGTGAACTCTCGGGAAGCCTGAATTTACGACGTGACTCCCGCGAAAGCCGAAGAACAATGGCTTTTATTTTGCCTCTTTACTCTCGCCCGAGAGTTATGAATCATGCGGCGTACAGGAAACGATGTCGTTTCCCGATATATACTTTCCCCGCTGTGTGTCGCGCTCTATACGACCGCTGGAAAACTCGAAAGTATTCTTTATTCAAACGTCGTACCCAGAGTTTCTCGTTTCACGTTAAAGGGTATATATATATGTTTTTTTTCCTCTCATCGATTGAAATCTTTTCAAGCGCGGGACCATTGAATTAGCTGTCGAACAGAGAGAGAAACGGTCGTACATGTCTTCGATTTTATACCGGATTTATAGTTTTACACTATTTTTATGTTACTCATATTTTAGCGTATGTTACTTCGTATTTGAACGTCGTATTTACGTTTCAGTAATATAAGAATTTATATATTTCTACGTTAATTAAGATTTATGTCGTAATACTTCGTATTAACCTTCTGCTTGGTTTTTATATTAAGCCATTCGCGTCACGTGATAACGAGTAAATTTATCGTGTAAATCGCGTGAGAATACTTGGCATTGTTGTACAGAGAAATATTTCTGTCAACTGATTTTACTCTTGTGACGTTATGAAAAAAAATTTTACAAGCAATTTCGAAGAGGAGACTTCAGTCTTCGAGATCATGGTGGGTTTTGATTTGAAAAAATTCCTTTCAAAATGAAATCTACCGTGATATTAAAGATTCAAATTACTCTTTCACGACAATCTCTTAAAATTTTCTTTCACAAGAAAATATAAAAAGGACAAATTTTAAGATACTTTCTACTACTACCAACTTGCGATTTCCAGCCTTTCAAGATATACGTAAATAAAATTTTATTGAGGAAGCAAGTTCCCCTTCCGGTAGAATCGTATTTACACAAACACTTTCGAAGCTGAAGCGATCTTGTCAATATATAAAAAAATCGTAAAATCGTGTAAAATGAACTGACGGAGATTTTCCTTTGAAATTTGTACGTTATAACGAGCAGCGCACGTGTAGTCGTATAACGCGAATGGGTTAACAGTGCAGCGGGTAGACTTCCGCGAGATTTGAAGTACCACTGACTGGCAGACGGGGAAGAAACAACGCGCGAAGTGCATGTCGCGCGCGTACAGCGTCATAGTCGTACGCGGAAACGCACTTTTTTCGCGTGTAATTTCTCCCCGGGGCGAAATGTCGTAGACCACAGGTGAAAATGCCATCCAAATGGTATCCAAACAAGCCGCGAAAGTTGAAGTTACTACCATTGCGCGTTTAGCGAACTTTAATTCTTTCCCTGCGAGCTTTTCCTCCGATTCGCGTCCCAATTGAATGCGCCTCACAGTGCATTCAGAGTACGAAACGACCAAATTTATTAAACGCACGCTCGATGCAACAAACGACGTAAATAAAAAACAAGCATCAATCGGAGGCGAACGAGCGTTCGTTCATTTGCTGTCGGAAGTGGGCATTATTCGAATAAATATTTATTTACTTGAAACTGAATCGTTGACAACGAAAAACAGTCGATAATTCGAACTGTTACAACTTGACTTTACTTTCACAATCTTCGGTTCGTTTTGTCCGAAGGTGACTCTACGTCATATCAGCCGGTGGAAAAATTTCTTTCTTGAAAATTCAAAAGACTCTGAAAGCGGTAGCTTTGAAAGCGGTAGCAAGGATTTTGTTCGCGATCAGATCCACCGCGGTCTTAAAAATTGAAATCTTCTTTTCATAACGACCTCTTAAAATACTCCGTAAGATACTTTTTTTTTTTTTTACTATTTTATTGAATTTTGAACATTGATATTAAATGACAAAATATTCCTTGAATCTTTGTCCTTTAATCCAACCAAGGTTCAACAAAATTCTGAAGAAAAATCGTACGGCAAAAGGAAACTTCATTCCCCGAAATGATGGTGTATCCAGCCACGAGAAACATACTACAATATTTTACGTGAATTTCTACAATTCTCGAGGAAGGAAGTAACCTCCCCACTCAGTACACGATGATAAAATCATCCTTGAAGAAAACGAATTCGAAAGTGTAAAAAGTGAAGGAGCTATGTTTTAAAACGCGATCAGATTGATCTCGTCACGTAATTTTCTCCCGCAAAGTTACAACGGTTCGAATCATCGATAATTTTCCATCGTTGTTCGTTCAACTATGCTCTTCGCTAAATATCTCTTTAATCGAATATCTTTAATCCAAAACAATAATTACTCGTTGTTCGTAGCAATTTATTACCTCTGTTTATTCGAATACTTTATTCTTGAATAATGATGCGGATAATTATTATTTTTGTTTTAAATTTTACACGGATGCAAGCAATCGCGCGCAACGCGCTGCGTTTGAAAAAAAAAAAAAGTTAATTACAAAGGCCAATATGACTGCGCGATAAAATGGGAAAAATTGCTTCGCATTTAAATATTATTAAACGTTTCTCCCTGCGTGTCGTAAATTAAATGAATATAATTAAATGAAACACAGTAATGAAACCTTTACCAGCATAAATCTCTGTCCGATTTAAATTTTTGCTCGAATAAATACTTATTATTTATCGAGTATCTGTTCGAACTTTCCACTTCTTATCTCGCATCCGAAATAAAATAAAATTTTGCTCGACACTTGAAAATCCTACGCGAAAAGACAGCAAATAATGTCTCGCCCGACGCTCGAGAGATGTGCGTCGAGCCACGAACGTTTCTTGGGAATTCTGGAAAGTCGTTCATCGCGCGATTTCTGGAAGAATCGACCTTTTACAGTTTCTCAAAACAGCGGCGATAACGCGTCCCGCGTTTATCCAGCTTTATCGCGTAACCGATTGCACTCGTTGCAACGCGAGCCGATCTCGTACGAAACGACCGACATGCGGAAGCAACCGAGTACCGGAGGGCGCGCGCGCAGTCACGTTAAAAGCAATATCGGCCGACAGGGGTATGCATAATTGCAGCCACGATGAGAATCACTGCGGCACGTCGAACGATACCGGAGCGAACGATAGCGAGGGGCACCGCGTGCCCGATAGCGAGACTTAATGCACTGGAGATAACCGTAATAGCGAGAGGTTTACAGCGCAGACGGTCGAGGGATGTTGCCGAAAATAATGGCGGTGCGGCTTGCCGCTCCGCGTCCGTGTTTTACAGTCTGTACGTTTTTGTCGCGGTCTCGCCTGCAACGACAGGCGCGAACAGCAACTACGAGAGTGCGCCTGGCACAAAGCCTCATCACACGGGCGTGGAATCGAGATACGACCAATAAACGCGAGTGCGATCGCTTCCTACCTACAGGTAGATCAGACTGCGGGATCTCTGCTCGTCACAGATGGGACGAGATCACTTTTCAAAGCCTCGTTCACCGAGGACGATGTCGGAACAGTTTAGACGCTGCTTCCACACCGGCTTCGTCCGAAGGCTCCACTTAGCCAGCGTTCGACTCTCGAAACACTACCCCCACGAGGTCGATAGCAATCGACTGGGATGGGAGGAGATCCCGGGGCTAGTTCCGGTCCCTGTGATATCGTGGTACGGCCCAATCAACGCGAGCGCGATCCCCAGGGCGCTTACACGTGGACAGATCAGACTGCAGGACCTTGGCTCGTCACAGGTGAGACGAGGCCACTTTCCAAAGCCCTGTCGTCTGTCCAGGACGACGCAGGAGCAGTCTACACGTTGCTCGCACACCGGTTTCGTTCGAGGACTTCACCTTAGCCAGCGTTCGACTCTCGAAACACTACCCCCACGAGGTCGATGGTAATCGACTGGGATGGGAAGAGATCCCGGGGCTAGTTCCGGTCCCTGTGATATCGTGGTACGGCCCAATCAACGCGAGCGCGATCCCCAGGGCGCTTACACGTGGACAGATCAGACTGCAGGACCTTGGCTCGTCACAGGTGAGACGAGGCCACTTTCCAAAGCCCTGTCGTCTGTCCAGGACGACGCAGGAGCAGTCTACACGTTGCTCGCACACCGGTTTCGTTCGAGGACTTCACCTTAGCCAGCATTCGACTCACGAGTCCAACGTCAACCGACCGGAATCGGGGAGAACTATACTCCCAGAGCTAATTTCGGTCCCCGTGGCACCGTTCAATGTCATCGGTGAGACTTTCGCCGACGAGTTGGCTTTCGGTCGTGAAACACCTGGTGACTGAGCAAGCTCTGTCAGTTTCTCCTGTGGAGCAAGAGAGGAGAAATATTTACGAGAAAGTGGAATTTGTAGAGTTTCATAGACAGAGTCGTGCCATTTTTGCTGTATCGAGGTTTGCGCCTACAACCAGCAGATGTTGGAGATGGCGGAAGAAGAAAGGAATTGGTGAATTGGCGTATCATTCGCTCCTCGCGGAATGGAAGAGTTGTAAAGATTTTTACAACTGTATAATATAATAATAATGTAATTTTCTTGTACTCGTTGGAAGCTGCACACAGGTAACTTGTCGGCACACAATGAGAGTACGAGATTATTAACAATTTGGCTATTGTTGGCGCCACTAAAGGCGATTTTAAAATTTGCATTCGGGCCTATAGGCGTTCACTTCACATTGCTCGATTGAAATTAAAGGCGCCTACAGGCATCCGGCAAATGTTGTCGACAATAACTGCAGCAAATCTCACTTGGATCAGATATAAGTGAATTCTATTGTATTTCAACAATTACATCTTTCGTTAGTCATATGTTATTTAAATTATTTTATGGTTGTTTCATGTATTACTATTTACATTATTTCATGCAAATGTAATTGACAATAATTGCAGCAAATCTCATAAGTGAATTCTAGTTCAACAATTACATCTTTCGTTAGTCGTACATTATTTAAACGTGATTATTTTACAGTTATTTCAATTACGAAATTTCGTTTAACGAACCCCTTGAAATGAAAAGGTGTGGCAATAAATTTATCATAAAAAGACGCAAACGTGTAGTGCATAGAAAACATAACGGAAGAAGGGAGACGAATGCAATGCATGCTAAGGCTATGTAATTTCCACAACTTTCATTAATTTCGTTAAAAAAAAATTGTAAATACTCTTCAAGTATGAATAAATCTGTGTGCAAAAACTGCGTACCGAAATGTATCATGGTTTCCTTAGAAAAAAAATCCCCAAAAAGTCGATTTTTGCAAGCCGGATTGTCAGAAAATACCCCCTTGAACGTTTGCACAGCGACGACG
>KQ435724.1:182115-192379 GCA_001276565.1 Melipona quadrifasciata | reverse complement strand
TGCGCGAACCGGGACCTGAAGGGGCTGCCGCAGGGTGCCAGGGAGGAGACACAGGTGTTGGATCTGTCGAACAATCATCTGGTCAGCCTGCCGCCGGAGTGTTTCCACGCCCTCGGCCTGATCAATCTGCAACGACTGTACCTGAGCAGATCGCACATCAGCCTGATCGCGGCCAGAGCGTTCGTCGGCCTGGTGGGTCTGGTGGAGCTGGATCTCTCGGAGAATCTGATCGAGGAGGTACCCAGCGAGACCTTCCCCTCCTACTCGAACCTGATGAAGCTGCTGCTGAACGGGAACCCGATACGGGTGATCCGTCGCGGAGCGTTCCAGCATCTGGCGCATCTGACCAACCTGGAACTGAGCCAGTGCCAGCTGAACAGTATCGAGCAGGGGGCGTTCGACGGCCTCCACCTGCTCGAGTGGCTGCGACTCGACGGCAATCGGTTGACCCGCGTGCCCGATCACACGCTGCCGCTCGGCGGCAGCCTCCGGGGCCTCACGCTGCACAACAACCCGTGGCTCTGCGACTGTCGTCTCCAGGCTACCCAGGCCTGGCTCAAGGAGTCCGCGCCGGCCGCCCCACAGGAGTCCGAGCCCGTCTGCGACGCTCCTTCGAAACTGCGCGGCAAACAGATCAAGGCCGTCAACGAGCTCGCTTGCCTGCCGCAGATCCAGCTACAGGATCGGATCGAGGCTTACGACGGGGACAACGTCACGCTCAAGTGCGACGTCTACGCCGTGCCGGCTGCCAAGCTCACCTGGTGGTTCAACGGCGAACTCTGCGAACTCCAGAACGAGAACGACACGCTCTTATCGTCCGCGTCATCCGCCACCGCCTTCCCTCGGTGAGTTTCCACGTTTCAATCTGGGTGAACGCTGGGTAAATAGGTCCTCTGCTCGCAACGATGTTATCGATATTCCCGAGCTGGATTTCGAGCTGGTAACAGCTGCTCGTCGAACAGTCGCCACGAAAAACAATCCCCGATGTTCTTCTCTTTTCTTTTCTTTTCTTTTCTTTTCTTCGTCCCATCGTTCGCGACCAATATAAAGTTTCGAAAATGATCGAACGTGTTTCCTCCCGTATTCGAAAGTTTTCGATATCCCTTGCGCAACCCGGACGATCTTACCGTCCTCTGTGGCACGCACGGAGATGTCACCGCGAAATTCGTCGGTTTCGGGAACTTTGCGAGTTTCGACGACGAGTTCGGCCTCCAAAAGACGCTTGTCACAGAAGGGTCGTTAATCACGAGAGTATTTTAATTAACGGCGAAGATCGCGTTCGCTCGATGAATTTTTAACGACGTCCCTTCTCCTGGCGCGAATCCCTTCTCCCGGCTCACGGTGACTGTCCAATAACGCGCCTTAATGAAACTCCTCGTGTCTCGTTAATAATCAACATTTCGCGCGACAGTGTAAGAATGAGAAAGATCGAGGAACGAAGGGAGAGAAGCTGGGCCTTTTCGTCGCGTCGTGCTTATCAAGAGCGCTCGTTCCGAATTAAGCGCGAGATTTCGCAAGCGGATAAAAACTCCACGCCTCGGAACGCGATTCTGATTTCAAATTATACGAGCTGCCTTCAATCGCGGCGAAAGATTAACTTCCATTTTCGCGATTACACTCTGATTCTCCGTCGCTGCTCAACCCTCCCACCTTTCTCCCGTTCCTCGTAGAGATGCACGACGCGAGAGCTATTGGGTTGGCCAATAAGTCCGTGCGGCTTTTTCCAAGTAAATAACACGAAACTTTTTCGTATTAACACGCGTAGGACGTACACGGGCCACAGTGAACTTTCAGCGAACTTTCACTGTGAAACGAATTACTGGAATTGTTTAAAATTTTTAAAAATTTGTTACGCCCCACGCGGCGTGACGATCATTTTTTTTTCTGATTGTCTGTCAAGATCGACTCAATTCGGTACGAAGATGCTGTAAAATTTGTTGTCAAAATAATGTCACAGTAAATATTATTTACTAGTACTTGGTATTATTGCATAATATTATATGATTTGTGTAACAGGGATTCTAAGTATGGTATTACATAGTTTATTATTTAGCACATAAACAATGACACCAAAAATATTTGGAACAAAATGTTTTGTTTAAAGTTAATTTTGACGTCATTAAAACATTGTTTGTTAAAGGCCAACGTAACGGAGTAACAAAATCTCGACAGAGTTTCGCGATTCTGTTGCAGGTACGTGTACAGGCAGCGCGGCGGGATCAACATGACGAGCACCCTGCTGCTCTACTCCGTGGACAGTTCGAACGAGGGGACGTACACGTGCGTGGCGGAGAATGGCGCCGGGTCCGCCGAGGCGAACCTGTCCCTGCGAGTGCAATTCCAGGAGAAGATAACGGTGGAACCGCCGAACGACCACTCGAGGTCCGGATACGTGGTGGCGGTGGCTGCGGGCGCTCTGGTGGGCACCCTGTTGGCCCTTGGCTCCCTAATCGGCAGCATAGTGTTCTGTGTGCGGAAGCGTCGCCGCGACCGCAAGAGAAACTCGAAAGCCCTGGTGTCGCAGAACAAGTCGGTCATGCCCATCACCAAGGACACCACCACCAGCCTGTGCAGAAAGGGGAACGGGAGCCTGATCGGACTCGAGCACCAGCAGATCGTCTCGTACACCGAGCGAGAGATGAACCGAGCCGCGACGCTCGAGCGCAGGGAGCACCGTAGCCTCGAGGAGCCGTACTGCAGCCCGGTGTCCAAGTACCTCACGGAACCGGACCTGATCAACGAGGTGCCGGAGACGACGGACGTTGGCTACGGTCAGCTGTATCGACACCAACCCGGCGAGAGACAGATCCTGGAATACGACTCTGGATATCCGTTGCAACCGGACCTACGCCCGGCGAACATCCCGCAGCTCAGCTATCTCGATCAAGACGGCTACCCGTTGAACTTTGGCCTGCCGAAGATCCCGTTCAGCGCGGCGAGCACGCTGCCGCGTCTCAGGCAGAGGATGCCCGTGGAAGGCTCGGCGGTCGCGCCGCCGGCCAGGTACTCGCGGGAGGCGGAGTTCCTCGCCAGATCGCCGGGATACGACCCGGTGCTGCCTAGAACCGACACCAGGTACACTGCCGAGGGATACCCTTACCCGGCTCAACAGCCGATTCAGCCGATTCAACCGATTCAACAACCGGTCGAGCAACAACCGTCGATGCAGCAGCAGCAGCAGCAGCAACAGCAGCAGCAGATGCCCGTTTCTCCCGTGTCACCGGTCGTCGTGTTCCCCGAGGTGCCGTTCATTCCCTCGCCACCGGCCGCGTACAGAGGCGAGACCACGCCGCTCTCGCCCAGATCGCTGTTGAGCAAAACCGCACGGGAAGCTGCCGCGGCAGCAGCCGCCAGGGCGGAGGATCTTCAACCGCCTCACCATCCCGAGAGCCCCGACGAGGGGTACGTTGGCGACGCGATGGACGTCTAAAGGATGAGGATCGACACGGAATTCCAGATGATCGTTGGTTGCTCGACGAATCGGCGGAGGGCGGTTCGAATCGTGTTTGATGCAAGCGATGACGTCGAATCTGATTATCTCGTTTTCATAGAGAGAGAGAGAGAGAGAGAGAGAGAGAGAGAGAGAGAGAGAGTGGAGAGATCCGACACGCGCATGAAACGAGGAGAATATTCGTCGACTATATTCGGACAAATTAATCCAAGGCTCGAACACGATCGGTGGAACAAGAAACCGTCTCCGTCGTTGTCGTCATCCGAGAGAATAGATATCAGACGTCGCGCGGCCAAAGTGCCGGTTGAGCAGGAACAAAGGGAGCAACGGGGACGTAATGGATTAATCAGGTGCGAAGCTGTTCCCGGATGTCCCAAATCTACTATACGGATAATAATTTCTTGTCAGAGCCAGTGCTCCCTGTTCGAGGAACAGCCACCAGCGTTGCTAATCGTGGCGATCGTCGTCGACGATCGAACTTGCCGAGAAGTCGGAGAGACCTCCAGTTCTTTTTCCCCCCGAGGAAAGAATCGGAGGAGAACTCGCGAAATTCCACGGCTGGTAATTGCTGGCAATCGAGTCGAACTCGACTCGACCAAAGTTCGCGATTTTCGAGCGTTCGCGGAACAATCGGTACGAATCGAGTCCCCGATCGTTGCAGAGAATTTTCGGACGCTCGGAGAGAGCATCCTGGCGATGGAATTCTCCCGGAACCGAGGGCCACGCGGACGGTCAGAGGAATCGAATTTTCGGGGAGCTTGCAGAAACGGGACGAACAAGCGGCGGCCGGAATTTTGAAAACTGGCCCCAGAGAGCCGGCACGGTCCGATTCCGATCGGAGCTGATCGGCCCGCTCGTCGTTTACGCTCTGTCGCTGCGACTACTGCCCGGAAATTGGAAACATTCCTGGAACGGGGGCGCGTAACTTTGCTCGCTCGTCGGTCGGTCACGGTGGTCAACTTTGTCGAAGTTATGCGTTTGATAGACCGCGCCGCGCGGCTACGTCCTGAGGAGATAGTCTCGAGAGGAAGAGTGTATGTACATAGTGTGTCGCGGTGTGAGGAACGGAAAGAAAATTACGGAGGAAAATGTAAAAGCGAGAGAGAGAGAGAGAGAGTGAGGGAGGGAGAGAGTGTGAAATACGGAACAAAGTACCATCGACTTTAAACCTCGAGAATATTCTTTCGTTAACAAAGACAAACTCTTTCGGGAGTGGTTAGAAATGTACGTCTTTCATCGTACTCTCGGTACCTTTAAAAGTAAGAGATGCAAATGCGTAGAATACGAACTCGTTTCCACTGAAAGGCGAAAAGAGCGTAAAGTGCCAGAGGTAGAGAAGTCTGGCTCGCAAGCGAGAACACGATACGAAGAAGAAGAAGAAGAAGAAGAAGAAGAAACGAGAACACACAGCCCGGGGTTTTACGAGCCGCCTCCACGAGTCGGCTCGTTCGATATCTGCTCAAGCTCACACGCATCATCCTTCGTCCTGTTCGCCCGTTCCCCTCATTCTTCGCGTCGTCCCTCCACTTCCTCCCTCCCTCACCTCCTGGTCACTTCCTCTTTAGGCTAACCAATTATATCGTTATTAAAGTTTACCGTTCGTCGGTTTCGCAAGAAACGAACTCTCCATCCCGTCTGGAAAGTTCCGGCGAGAAGGTTGTAGCAATTCTGCCGTAGCGATAATAACGTTAACTCGGTGTTTAAGACTGGTGAACTGTGTGCGAGATTACGCGAGGGAGCCGGGGCCTGGCCGTCTCGCCCAGCCCGATGTACAGACGCGAATGTTGAATACACGTATATATGTATGTATAAATTCGTACAGCAACTCTGGCAGACATACAAACACACATGACACACGCGCGCGCGACATAAATGTCCATACGGATGGTATATATATATAAAGTATAAAGATACATATACACAGACGGATATACGTAAGATAGACGGAAACGAGGGTTGATCGAAACACACGAAAATTAAATGCGTATTTTTTAAGAGTGTCGCTCACACACGTCGCGTTGTTCGTTCAATCGAGCTTGAAAAGTTCGATCGTGCGCGCTGCTCGACAGCGCGATACTCGACGAGTAGTTGAAAACCTTCGAATCTTAAAATCGGGAGTTTCGTGCGGAATTGTCACCGTGACTTGTCTCGTTCGACAAAATTTTACAGAGTACCTTTTCGCGGAGGAAATTCTCGCGGAATCGCCTCGTCGCTTATCGCGAAGCGAAGCTCGCCTTCGAGCTGGCCAAGCTCGGTTCATCTGGGTACCAAGCGAATCGATCGTACTTCGAGAGAACAACCTCTGTCGCGTCTGGCGAGCGTGGCAAAGGATAACCCGTTCGTCTAGCGTTAGAATTACCAGTTACGCGTAAGCGTACAAGCGGGCGTGCGACGGAAGGATGCAGATCAACTTGGAAAGTCGTCGTTCCGATCGTCGATCTGACACAGGTGCTCGAGCACAAAAGTTTCTATCCCGAATTTCGCCGCGAAATCTGCATCGTTCCGTGCTCCGCGAATTCCACGGCCCTTCGAACCTTTTGCGCGTCTCGACTCGACGAGCGACGTACAACCCCCGAACCGTGACAGACACCCGCACGTACACAACATACATCGACACTCTCAAGGCACACGGTAGAGACGCACACGCATATAAAGGTTATCAAGGAATCAGTGTTAGAGCCGCGTTTTACAGGGTATCCGGGTGACTACTCGTGAAAGGATCGACTCGAGACGAGAACTTATCGTTAATTAGCTGTGACAATAGGAAGCTCGAGCTGCCGCGGTGGCCAGGAGGCGAGAGACTGCCCGCTCGTTATTCAAGCTCCGCGGACACGCTCTCTCGGTTGTACAAAGGAAATCAGGCTCGTCGTCGTCGTCGTCGGACTGACGTAATTTTTACCTTGACGTTAATCGTAGCCCACACTCGCGGAAGTCGAAACTCGTCTCCCGCCTTCGTCTTTTTCGTTTTTTTCTCTCTCCAACAATGAGAGAGAGAGAGAGAGAGAGAGAGAGTTAAATCGTTTGCCGTTTATCGGTTTCCGGCAAACGAGAGCGAGAAGTGAGAGAAAACCGGGGTCCACCGACGTGGACCAACGTTTCGACGGAGAATTTCACGGCGATATATCAAACGTAATAATTTGCGTGGCGCGTTCGTACGCGGTGCACGCGCGGCCGAGCAATAAAATTTTCACGGGGAAAAATCGCCGCTGCCCGGCCACGGACGCGCCGTAATTCACGCTTTTGAGTTACGACGCGGTCCAGATTATTTGGCACGGCCCGGCTGGAATTAGGTTTACGATCTTGCTCGAACTTCGTCTCGCGTTTTTTCCCATCGCGCCTCGTAGGTACAATACGTAGGTACACGTGACGTCGCTTTCGTTCCACGCGCGTCTTCTCGTTCTTTCTTCTTTCGTTTTCGATTCTCCCTCACCCTCTTTTCTTTGATTCTTCTGTTTTCTTATTCCTCGATACGCTTCTTTTTGAATTTTCTAATTTTAGTAATCCGTTTTTTCTCAAACTGCATCAACCTTTCCTCGTTGGAAAAGCTAATAGCGATTTTCTAAACAATTTCGAAAGCGATTCTATCTTTTTTTATAAGAAAGTTAACACATTTCGAGGAAGATTTTTGAAACAATTTTCAAGAAAGTATTATTAGAGACGTTTTAACATTCGTCAAAATTGTTGACAGTAGCATACAGAACAAAAGAGTTTGCTTTTCAAATGTCAACTTCAATTTTCGTCGTACTTACTTGCTTTTTATTACATCGAATTATCGTCATCGTAAAGTTACAAAAGACAATGTCTAATGACGCAAGTTCAAATGAAACTGTAGATCAATCGTGAAAGTCTCGAATGAATTTATTACGATTCGTCGAAAATTCCCCTATATCAACTTGCGTCACGGAAATCGCGTTAATCGCCCTCTCGATAATCGACGGTGAATTTATTGTTCGTAGTGCGACAATCGCGAAACGATCGATAGGGAGAAAAAGAATGAAGACTCTGAGCGAAATTTCCAGTCCGTTTATATTTCGTGGAATTTCATTTTACATTTTCGTTCGAGCGTTCTCTCTGGTCCCGTTTCTCCAATTTTACCCCCGAGCGCCAGATATTAAGCAAACGTTCAAACTTTAAATTTCTGTTTCGCGTGTAGAGTTAGAGTTTCATTCTTTCTTTCATTTCTTTTCTTTCCAGCCGCGCGGGATATTTTCGACAGAAGTTTGACAGAAAACCAACCGCGTCAATCTTTGCCGAGGAAATATTGAACCTGGACGTACTCCTCTCGCGGAACAGAGGCGACGAGACCTTCCTGTTCCGTTTTTGCAACCCGTCGGCGAACGGTTTGCAACAAACAACAGGTGGCCGTGACTCGTGCACGAAATACTCGTCGGTACGGTCAGGAACGTAATTCTCATCCTCGGGAGCGATAGCGTACACACGCCTCTCGAAGATTCAAAAACAATTAACCAGCTTAACCCACAGTGATCCTTCGCGCGGTACGGAGCAATTCTAGACTCGTTTCTCTCAAAGTTAACCCTTTGCACTCTAACCTCTTTCTCAAGCAGTACAACTGCTTACATTTTTGGCTTCTTACGCACATCCAGTAAATTGTTCACTTGCAACAAGTAAATATTACTAGTAAGCGTTCGTGAACGGTTGATTTATTGTTTATAAATTGAATTGTGAATCGTGTTGCCAGTCGTTTCAAATTTCTCCGCGTAAGTTTGGAAGCAACAGGATGTACATTTTAGAGCAACTCGTTTGTAATCAAAATCAAAAGTGTTTGAAGGAGCTGTAAATGTATTTAAAGACTCTGGATCCAGCTGGGAAGGAGAGAGGTGTGAGAGGAAAGGCAATGCGTTTCGTCTCACACCTCTCTCCTTCCCAGCTGCATCCAGTGGGGGGGCTGATGGCAGCGAACTCCTTATCCCAGACGCTTGTTGTTATAACCTAAACCTACTAAGGTCCACCCATCCTAACGGGGTTCCGCACACTCTGCTGCTTAACGTCGAAGATCGGTAGGACCTCGACGCTAGGCGCGCAGCCACCGAGTGTTCGAAACTCGTAGTCGAGGAATCGTAGGGCCGCTACAGTGTTCAACGGGTGCGCTTAAATTATAAAATATTTATCTGTGGTGCCAGTTGAAAAATTAAACCGTTCAGGAACGCTGTCTTTCTCAGGGATTTGTTGTTAAACAGACAATTTTCATCATGTATAATGTTACTTTTATCTTCCTCACTGTCACTGAAATGACTAAACTGAAGTCTTCCTGCTGTTTTATGTTTTGGTAGAACAACGTCACTATCGTTAGAATCAATGCTTGATGTCTCAAAACAATCGCTGTCCAAATTATTTTTATATCGATCAAAAACAAATTCATCATTATCCTCAAATAACTTACTTTCTGTCATACTTTTTGACACGACGCATAACGGGGTATTTTTTGATTCGTTCAATCAGAGAAACGGCAGAATACTGACTGATTGCGCAACAAAATATGTTATCACAAATGGAATTTATTAACACTATTTTTCTCTCTCCCCCTACTACATCATCAAATGTTGTCTGTGCCTGGAAGAAATACTTGGAAAGGGTCAAGAATAAATGCAGAATTTTATTGGGTGATTAAACTCGCCAGTAGTACATGTACAGCGAGTGTCAGACGTTGACTGACCACAGTCAATGAGCATTAGTATTAGGTGAATGTAGTCACCCTCTACTAGCGAGAGAGTTAAACAGAGTTACACAGAGGAAGCACAGAGAAACGTGTCACGATGAGACTTTGTAAGAATTTATAAGAAATTGGAAGGTACAGAAATACATAATACGTCCACCGGAATAAAACTTGTTGCAATATCTAACAGATAACGCAATTCTCTGTCTAAGTTCTACTTCTTCAAACACGAATGTTTGTAGTCTAATCGCGACAGTGTTGACGAAATTTCGAAATGCAATGTCCGCAATAATGCTCGATCACTTTCGAAGGTGTGTGATCCACGTTTCTTCCCGATTAACAATAGGATCGTACTCCATTTGCTGGACGAACCAGTCGACTTCCGATTGACACGCGCGTGCCGGCATTTAACCACCGTTTGCGGAGCGAAGCGCAATCGAAGCTCATCCACCCGCCTCGTTCGAAATTCGTCGTCGTTCTTTGTCCGGTCCAGTCCCGATGATCCCCGACGCGGACGATCTTCCAAAGACCAGTTTTCTAAAGATTCTACGGAAGCGACTACGTTCCACTGTCTGCAACTGGGAATTTCACCCCGCTGCTCTACCCTCTCGACTCCGAAATTCGTAACGTTCCTTCCCTCGCCACCTGCCCCGCCAAGCGAAATTTACAACGGAACGGTGTAATGGAAGCCGCAGAACCGGCTCTTAATGAAACCTACATCCCCTTGAGATTGGACTCGCGGCGGTATCCGTTTCGCAGGGCCTACTCCGGTATTACTCCGCAGGCTGCGCCGTTTTAGGTCTTACGACACCGTTTCGTCGTTCACATCATCCCACAACATGCACAACATCCCCGGAATTCAAAATTAACTTAAACCTTATTAGCGAAACCCGCGTCTCTCGGCGTGTATGTACGTGTGCGTTGGCTGCTTTTACATTATCTACCGTGCTCGAAGGTTTCGCGTTTACCGAATTCAGCGAGAATCCAGTTTTCCAGAAGTCCGGTTTTCCCGTCGTCGTCGTTTCGATTTTGTCCGAGTGTTTAACGCGACGCGTAACGAGCGACGATTCGTTATTTCGAACAACGCGGGCCTCGAATCCCCCCGCGGGGCACACGTTTCCGAGGCTGAACGCAACACA
>KQ435724.1:156990-169342 GCA_001276565.1 Melipona quadrifasciata | reverse complement strand
TCCCTTTATCATCGCGTGTCCGACTCCAAACTCCCCAGAGATTCTCTCTCTCTCTCTCTCTGACCATCGCTGCTTCCTCCTGTTCCTCGTCGTCGACCGTTCTATGCCTCTACCGTTCTATTTTGACCGACCAATTCGCGAATCGATTCCTCTCTTCTCCCTCTCTTTCTCTCGCGTCATATTTTTTCCCTTATCCGAACCGTGCGTGCACATCTCCCAAGTCTGCGCCCTTCATTTCCGTCCTGTTATCGAGGTTACCTTCTCTTTTCCTCGACCGTGTTGACCCTCTCGCGATGTCCGACGTTTAAAATCTGGCTACTCGTCACTTGCATTGTTCCTGAAATCTCGAGTGGAAGAATGAGGGATTTTATACGCGTCTCGCAATGAAGGGATTTATACATTGTTCAGAAATAATATCGTCTCCATTTCCACTGCTGGAAAAAATGCTCGAGTTCTTTGAAATTGAAAGTTCGATGGCACAATTTCGAAACGACGTCCCTCGAGGTCGCTCTTGATTTGATTTTTGGGAAAAGGACTCGACAGATCCGTGTGGTATGGAACGGTGCAGAAATATCAGGCTTTTGATCGAAAATTCATTGAGTCGCGTAACGTTGCTCGATGCGTCGCTGTCCCATTTCCCGTAACGCGCGTCATTAAAACAGATTTTAATAAAACTCGCTGTGAAATCGCCCGTGTTGACTGAATCCAGTTCGAAATTAATATCGAAAGTAGAATAGAGATACAGCGTCGCAGTTGTTGTTGACACAATATCTCCAAATCTCCAGTACTGGACCACTAATCTCGCAATTTAAATTTTACTTCTAAAAAATACGAATTTGCATAAAAATCCGCAGTTCAGTGAGTGCTAATCTACGAAATTAAATACATATTTCTCCCAAGTAAAAATTTTGTTTAACTGTGAAATCCTCTTACGAGAGATATTTAAGAAACATTAAGATATTTTAAAATTCTGTCAATATTATTAAAGGAAGAGCTGATGGTCTATTAATGATCCATGGTTAAAATTAATCTGACAATGACTCAAAGATAGTATTATACTCTACTGCTCTACTGTATTATATTATATTAGTACTATAATATATTATAATATACTATATTAGTACTCTACTGTATTACACTGCATACCATTTTAAGAGTTTTCATATTTTTAAAAAAAGAGACCAGGATTCTCTCACCTTCGAGCGAGAAACCTGGTCCATAGTTCGGCTAAAACCCGCACGATTCGACTCGATTTCCAGCGAATTTCTCTCCGGGAAAGACGATCGTTCTTCTGTCCAGTAACTCGTAATGGATCGATGACAATTAGTCGTAGTTCCGCTTGTCTAGAACTACAGGCTACAGAGCGAAAGAACTGGACGCCGGAAAAGTCGAGGCGAGATAAGCCATAACTGGATCCAGTCGTAAGAGACTTTCCAGAAGACTGGGCCTCGTCCGCTATCAACAACGAGGATTTCCTGCGACCCACTTTTCTGCCGTTTGCCGGAATGGAAAATAATCGACCTATCTGTGTACGCTTCGTTGGCCGGTGCTGGATCTAGTTGCCAGGACGCGTCAAACCATACCCGGCTGACTCGATGAATTTGTCGGTCGCTTTACGGAACCCAGGAGCCTCTGGGTAATCAAGGAGATCGTGCGATCTCCTCGGGAGAAGATCACGAATAAGCGATGATTTCAACGGCATTAGGATTGCCAAGAGATTAGTCAGATAGGACAGATTATCCAAGATGTTGAATATCATTTAAATTATAATAATTTATGCGTGTATAGAACATTTGATACGTATTAAAGATATTCGATAACAACTTGTAATAATTTTTTCTAAATACTTCAATTTCTTGATATTAAAGGATTATGAAACTCAATTTTGGTAACACTAGAAGTAACCACGAAGCACGAAATTTCCATCAGAGGCATTAAAGTAAAACGGAAAATCTTTATAGAGCACAAACTTTTATTTTATTTGTGTATTTTACGAAGAATCAAGTCTCAGAAAAAAAACTGCACGACTTTTTTTTGTGTACCCCAGTACGATTTTATTATATGCAAATATAAAATTTTATTGATATGCAAACATTTGAATCGACAGAAAACAAATTACAGGCGCGATCGCTCAGTACCACTCCTACTCCACGCCCTCTCGCGAATCACGTGACCCAAATCAACCAATTGCTAATTTTCGTTGCATTAGCGTTGCACTTGAAGCGGCCCGATTTTCTGGGTTATCCCCATTAAAATCACTTTCAGTGATAATACGAAATGTTTCATAGCTGTAAAATATCAAACAAAAATTATCAATTGATCATGTTGACCATTCTGATAGTGTTGGCGTAACAATGGGAAAATATTAAGCGCATCCTTTTGTATCAAACATCATTAAATAAAAATGCAACGTTAAGAAATAAAAATTCTTTTAATACAAATTGAATTAATTAACACAAATGAGTTAATTTGATACAAATCGATTAATGGACAAGATGTTCTACCAACATCTTTTCACAGCCGTTGTACGCGTGCCACGATGCGAAGAATCGCAGAAGAGGAAATTTGCCTCATACATATGGAGATTTCACCGCGGTAAAATTTCACGAACACTTTGAGGGAAACGTGCGATCGAGAAGAGGCCAAAGATGTGTATCAAGAGCGGCAACGCTGATCGAATCCCCTACAAACGTAAGATTGGCCGATAAACCGCGAACGCGCAACTTTTCTTTATTCGTTTAGAGAGCTCGCCGATGAATCCTCGCTTTGTTCCCAACAACGAGCACGCGCTCTTTTTATTTATCAATAGCAGCAAGCTCTCGGCTACAGAAAAGACACACGAAGCCCTTCGGATTTCACATTCGCGTCTCTACGAAATTGCTTTCGAACGCACGGCTCTCTAATTTCTCCTCCGACCGACTCCGATATTTTCTGGCGTCGGTTCAACTCCGTCAGAGAACCCGCGTTCCCGATGGGAATCAAACCGCGATCGACAGAGATCAGGAACCAAAGGAACGTACTTCAAGGTCGCGAAAATTGTCTCCCCTTCTCCCCAACCACGACGAGATACGAGCTTTGCTGCGAGGAATAAACAGTTGCGATTGCGCGACTCGTACCGAATAAATTTCTCTGCGAGGCAAAATTCGCAGGATCGAACGGGTGAACTGCATTTTGATAGATTTGATAGTAGATTCGCGTTCGATGCATAAAGAAATGGAAGTCGGAGCTGGAAAGTTGGAGACCACACGCTCGAATGGAAGAAGCTTCGTTCGAAAAGCCAACCGCTTACCTCGATTGCTTCGCTGGAGTCGTTCACTTAACCCACGTCTGTTTACGAGGAAGCTGAACGTCAACATTGAGCGAAGGGACAAAATGTAGAGCAATGTTTCTAAACTGATAATTTGGGACAATTGATCCACGCGGTCTCATTTTGAAGCGCAGAGCGAGTTCGTTTTTCTCAAGGATGATTTTACGTCGTGCAACGTGTGAGGAATTTTCTCTGAGAAAATTGTCAAAATTCGAAATTCGTCTATAGAAACGTCAAAGATTGTTTCTCGTAATTGGATCTACCATCGTTTCGAAGATTGAACGAACTTGTACGATTTTTTTCACCGTCTTGCAAAGTTGAAGTCGTTTGAAATTATCGACAATTTTCCACTGTCATCGACGCAATTATGCTCTTCACTGTGTGGGTTTGGTTCACCGTGACGTCGACTTTTAAGAACACCCATGTAGTTTCAACGCGAATTCCACAGCGTGGACCATCGCCAGCGAGGAACAACGCTATATTCGAATTACACGTACGTACGTACGTAGATACATACGTTCGCGTGTCGAGAGACACGCGAGTACTCCGACAAAACTGTGACAGCAAACTCCTGTGTAATTCTAACGCTCGGAAACACGTCGATCCAGCCACACCGCCGAAACTTAACCCATCGTCGAACTTTTTCGATCGACAGCGCGATCACCGTGTAGTCTTCGGGAAAAAATAAAGAAAGCTCGCCGACCTAACCTAAACCCCGCGAAACGTGCTTCCTCGTATTCGACGATTAATCCACACCCGAGTCTCGGCACAGGTCGGCCGAGTTGAACTCGAAACGGCACACGAAACGACCCGGGGTGCTCGAGTCGCGAGAGAACGCCTTTTGACCCGCGGACCGTGCGTCCGTTCAAAGCGGGATCGCGTGTCGAAATCTCGGCAACTAGAACGGCGCTGGCTGCTCTTTAACGGCCTGTGTGTTTGCCTGTTTGGCCGGGAGGAACGGCTATACTCCCGAGAAACAGAGAAAATCGGGCATCCGAGGATCCGGGGCAATTTTTCCCTTCTTTGCTGGATATTTGTCGAGGACGCGGCGGACAAGCGCGCGGATGCCATCGAACGATCCGAGAGAGACATACATACATACAGAGAGAGAGAGAGAGAGAGAGAGAGAGAGAGAGGATGTGCGCGATCAAAGGCGGACAGTTATTTATAGCGAACGAAGCCGAAGCCCTTGAAAAATGTAAGGGAGTCGAGTTCTCATTGACTTTACGATGGGCCACAAACCTCTGGATTCGTTGCCAGCGCCCGGATAAAGGCGGCCTGCTAGCAGCTCTTGCCATTCGGCAAACACCGACCGGAAGGAAAGGCCAGAGGAAAAAGGAAACGCGACTCGATACCCTCCGCCCTGGCCCCGACGGCACCCCGAGCACTTTCTTAAATTAGTTAGAACGCGCGCACACCTCTCGCCTCTTTCTCTTTCTTTATTACCGGCGGATCCTGTCCGCTCGATTTCGCCCTACCCCCGTTTCCTCTCTCTCTCTCTTTCTCTCTCTTTCTTTCCTCCCGCGCAACACACGTCTATCGAAATTCCATTTTCCAGCCAGTCCCCGTCTCGAACCAGTTCCTCTATTCGGTTCCTCTTTGAAGACCTGATTTTCCGCAAGCGTATTATACGAACGCGCGTTCGAAATATTTGTACCAATATAATGTTTTTTTTTCTTTTATTTCAATTTTGGAAACCTCATTCGAGGTTTTGTTGCAGCTATAGAAAAAAACTGCACGACTTGTATCCCAGTACGATTCGTCTCACTGAAAGGCACAGAAGCAACTGTTCTGACTAGGAAATGAAGACGACTCTTTTTCGCCATAAAATTTTATTGATACGCAAACATTTGAATCGATGCAAAGCAAATTACAGGCGCGATCGCTCAGTACCAGACAACGCCAGTCTAGGCCACGCCCCCTCGCGGATCACGTGACCCAAATCAACCAATCGCTAATTTTCGTTGCATTAGCGTTGCACCTGAAGAAGCCCGATTTTCTGGGTTACCCCAACTAAAATCACTTTCAGTGATAATAAAGATAGAAATTTTACACGTTTAGAGTATTTAATAATTATTAATTATTAGGGCGTTAATTAACGTTCCAATTAATTAAGAATCACCGATAACTAAGATATAAAATTTGTAACAAGAAAAAATTTATAACATAGCAAGAAACATAAGCTTCAATTCATATATATATATTCATAATCATTCGAGTCTCCAAATTTTTTTATTTTCAGTATTTTCAGAGACTCGAATTTTTGGCTTTTTGGGTAAAATGTATAAATAAAAGATTGTGCTCTTTACTACATTATAAATTTATTCGTTTCAACAAATAAAATTTCATACATATGTACAATTTCAATGGAAAATTACAAATTGAGTGATCATTTCGATCACTTTGATAGTTGCAGCGTTAACAACAAGTAGTACAAATCGCTGAAAACGCAGACTATAATAGTACAGCGAGCAGACAAATCCAGAACGAAACGACAGCTTGGTAAGAATTGGCAAGTTTCTTCGAAACAAAGATCCGTGCCGCGTTTAATTAATTTTTTGTCATTTCGAGAATTTGCCAAGTTTCTGCATAACTCGACTCGATTGTCCCTCTGCATTGGCACTGCCTGCCGCGTTAAATCGCCGCGATTTCAGCGCTAAGAGACGACAAAAGGGCAAAGAGATGCAAACAGCAAATACAGGAACGAAAACTACGAGCCTTTTCCCTCGAAACGACGCGTCGAATGGCCGCTTTACGATCCGAGGATGGTGGTAAATCGTAATCGAAGCCATAATATAATCGAACCCACTCGGATTTCCCGTTTCTGCGGTCGTTTTGCGGTCACTATCTATCGTCCTTCTTATCTCTGCTCCGTCGTTGTCGGCGGAAGGCATAAAAGATGGAAGTTTAGCCCGATCGTTCTCCCATAAGCGCGGAGGATGGGCGGGGAGGGGGGGCACTTTGCCCGCGAAAGAAGTAAATTCGGATTTATAATTGAAAAAGTATGCCGGCCGGAAGATCGCGGACCACCCGCCGATCCGGAAATTCAAAAAGTTGCGAAACTCGACGAGTTAAAATTGCGCTTTTCTTAAGCGCGTCGTTTAATTTACTTTTACTTCGTTTGCACGGCCCAGCCCGTGGAACGAATTGTTTCCCCGCGAACTACCGCTGAATTACATTCCAGCCCTCGCCGTGTTCTCCATATGATTAAATTTATTCCCGCGCGAGCGCGCAACGTCCGCTGTAATCTGACCAAGTATTTTCGTGGAAATTGTTGGGCGGGGAAAAAAGAAAGAAAAAAAAGATCGTAACGATACCACGTGCCGATATCGATGTTCGATTTCAGCGTGGCTCGTTTGCGAAATGCTGAATTTATCCGCCTCGCCTTTTCGATACTCTTAACGCTACAACTATCGACGCGTGAAGCATAAAATTTCCATCAGAGAGACGTTAGACTTTTATAACACAGAGTGGTGAAACCACAAAAGTTAAAATTTTTTTTTTTTTTTTTTTTTTTTTTTTTGATAAAACAAACGATAAGAAGAAGCTAATTTTAGCAATTAAATTTATTAATTAAATTTAAAGGTGATTTCTTCCATTGTGCTTTAAAAATTATTTCTTCCGAACGTTGATCGTCAGAGTACTTTATTTTATTTTTTATTATTTCAGTAGGAAGTGACTTTTTGCCGACCCTGTACAATTTTTTATTACAAATTACACGAGCTTTTACACGTATATTTCACGAAGAATCGTTTCGATATTTCAAAAGGCACTAGAAAATTCGTATCTAGAAAATTTTTAGGAAACTGGTCATTCCGACAGCTTTGGTAGTTCCAGCGTTAACGAAAATAACGTGCAAAACAGAAAATTGAAAATTCCTCCGAAGCCGGCTGGGAACCGAGGCGAATGCGTTAAACCTGGGTATCCAGGTCTCTCGCACAAAAGCAACGTCCACAGGAGGTGAAAACCGGGAATTCTTCAGATGTTATCGCGAGCCACACGGTTGAAGGGACATTTTTATCCGAATCCGTGGAAAGTGGAAGGACTGCCCCGATCGGGCTCTAACATTCATAATCCGGCGATTCAGCAACTGCGGAATTGCGTGACCAGTGTACAATGGGCCGGATCGAGAATTCACGTTTTACCAAAAAAAAAAATCAACTTTCTCGTTTTGATATTTTTTATTAATTTATACTGACTTTTAAACGTCCGCCAACCTTGAAAGTGAAAAAATATAATAAGATTTTTAGTTGAGACAAGCGCACAGAGTCGGACATTTTAAAAATCTCGATTCTCGTCGAATAATTTGGTTCTTCTACTTTGAAATGTTCTGACACAACTGTGATTGAAAGATGGTTCTTCTTGATGAAAAATCGTACCTCGTCACATTGACAATTTACAGCACGCGATATGTAATACTTTTAAAAAAATATTGAACGAAACGTGGAAAATTAAAAAAAAATTAATTTCCACCTCTGAGCAATATCTTCCAAGTCCCACAAGTAGGAATCTTTTCAGCGAAATTTCTTCTATATAATAACGTGAGAACCCTATCCATCCTCGTCTGACGCAATGCTGGCCCCGTTGCAGCGTAAGAACCCGTGAACCCTCGGCAAATTGCTGCTCCAGCTACAAACGGTCAATCACCAAGGCAGTTGTTAACTCGTAATTTTCACCCCTTGGCTCTGGATTCATCGTGACAGCCATTTTGCAACTACGTAGTTGCTCCTCCTGCTTGCCACGATATCCATAAGACCTTGTCTTATCACGCTAATCACTGTAGGAACGTTTCTTGCGACACTGAACGATTTAGTTTAGCGCTCGGACTAGTCGAGTTTGACTTAACAGGTGTGTTCAATAATGAGACTTTAATTGCAGCAAGTCATACAGGAGTTTTGCGGTTAATTCCATTTCGATATTACTTTCAATACGCGAGAATTCACTTTGAAATAATTTGACAATGTTATTGTCCCATTGTTGTTTGACAATTTAACTCTTTTAATGCAACAATTACGGATGATTTAACAATTTTCCATCAAAAATTAAATACTATTTCTTCCCCGTTAAAAATTTAAAATTAAGATCGTCGTTCACACGTGGATCTGTCACCCAGATACGGGTAACGCAGCGATCAACATGTTAACGAGGGTTGCAGCCCTCTCGACCCGCCACGGGTTCGGCCAAGGAGGAATAATTCCCCGGCGATTTATCACCGCGTTATTACGATACGCGCGTCTGCACGGGCCGTTAAATAAATCGTCGGCCAGTCGTCGGGACATCGGGTCAGTCGTCGTCGATTTACTAACGAAGCCCATTCATAAAAAGCGGGGGACTACATTTAATTACGGAAACTTTGCGATATTCAAATCGACCGCGTGCCGTCGCCAACTTCCAATTGGGCTTGCCGAAAAACTTTTTTCCTTTTTGCCGTCACCTTTCGTCCGCCAATTCCCGGACGCTGTGTTTCCCCCGTTTTCGAGGTCGCTGGCCACCCTAATTGATCCGCGTATTCAAGGTTTCGTTCCCGTTGCCAAGCGAGGCTCTCACGATTTTTCTCTGTCGGAGAAAAATCAGTGGAACAGAGCCGATAGTCGTGGCCCCGTGTTGCGTCGAAGGTTGCTTGATTAATCGTTGCCACTCGGACAAATGGAGGCGGCGCTGTCTTTGCTCATAACCTCATCGTCGTCTGCCGCGGATTCAATTTCTCACGTCGACCTGCTTATGGTGGCGCCAGTGGTGGCTATTTATCCGGGAGTTCATTGTTCGAGCATTAATATTGTGTCAACCCCTTAAGTACGGTTAATTACATCGCGCGCGTTGTCAAGCAGCTTCCTCCTCTTCGGTGTCTTTTATCATCCACGTCTTTTCACCTTTCATTTCTCGTTCGTGAACCTGACCGACTGAATCTGAGCTTTTCTCCCGACTTGACTGTCGAATTAAGAACGTCTGTTCTGGCGCAGAACAATCCACCTCGAGACGAATACTCGGGCTAGGTTCCTATAATACGCTACCCTGCCGAGAAGCTCCAGATGCCATGGCATTCTCCTATCTAAGGGACTTCTGTCTTACAGGTCTCTGTGAGGAGTCCCAGGACTCTGTCAGGCAGAGTCAGCACCTGGAACGTTTCTTTAAGGGTAAGATCGGTGGCTAGAACCAAGAAGTCAGGTAGACACATTCGCTCCTATAAAAGGTCAGTCTCCTAAGCACATACATTCTACCATAAACCATTCAGTCAGTCAGTTCGAGTCTAAACACCTCGTATCCATTTCCCAGGCTCACGTAACAATTGTACACGCTCTAGTAAAATATGCGTCTTAAAAAAACCTACAATCTGCATTCTTAATATCTCTCCGATGGCTGTAAAAGGTCAAACGACAGAACCTCAGCGAAGCGGGCAGCATTCCTCAAAGATCACCGTCGCGCTGAGACAACGTCAGTTTTTGCATTCGTTGTACAATATAATGTAACGGAGATCGTCTTCTTGACGAGTGTGAAATAACTGAACCAACAACGATGAAAAATTGTCGATAATTTGTAGAAAGTACCTGACCTTTTTCTCAATTAGATTCAACGTCTATCTCGAAGACTGAAATCTCCTCTTTGCAACGAGCATCTTAAAACCTGCCGTACGATTTTCTCGTTCAATTTTGATCAAACGACGAAACGTTGGAATTCCTTGAATTTTTTTGTCGTTTAATCTTAATTAATTAATGTTCAAAGTTCTACAAAAAAGGAAAAAAATCGTACAGCAAGCTCTAAGAGCATTGAAAACAATTTTTCAACGCTCATTTTTCAATTTTCTCGCTCACGTGAAAATCACCTTTGAAAACTAAGTCAAAGTGAAGGTTCTTTCCTTGAAATTAAGATCGAATGGATGGTGGGATTGTTGCACGATTTTCTTCTACAAAGTTTAAGCTATCGACTACTTTCCATCGTTGTTGGTTCGGTTATGCTCTTTTACTGCATACGATTGTTATTTTAATAACACATTCTGGGCTTTAATGAAGTGATTTCATTATAAAATTCTCTAGGTTCACCTTAATCGAACACGATAATCCATTTACTTTCTAGTTCAATCGTTAACTTAAAATATCCATTAATTTCCACCTTCATTGGAGCCTGATTTTGGATTTCAATATTTAATACATACGTGCATCATTTTAACCGTTATTGATCATCATTTTTTCGTAATTAATAAGTATAAAAAAGAAAATCAAACCTAACCTCCTAACCTTTTAATTTCTCTGTACCAGTATTGAAGTGGTTAGATTTTCGTAATAATTTTCATAATAATAACATATTCTCACGATAATATATGAAATATCCTCGATATATAGGGTGATCACTGAAAAACTGAAGGGTTTGAAAAAGTCATAACTTGTTCATTTTCAATCTTCTTTATTTTCTTTTTTTTTTCTTTTTTTTGTTGTAGAAAAAAGTACTGAAAAAAACTATATATGTTATTTTTGTTCTACATCATTCAGTATTTCAGTGGCATTACACATCAAAGGCATTAGAGGGAGATTGGCGAATGAAAATTAAACATTTGCGCAACCGTCTGTTTCCCTCCACTTCCTTATTTAACATCTCGCGCAAGCGAGTATCATGCAAACGCTCGATAAATTCGTCGAAACTCCAATTGCGCTGCCTTGCTCCGCTCGGCAGACGCCGCCGTAAAAAGACACGACATTGTTGTACAAGCGCTAACGCAACAACCAACGTCCAACGAAACGCTTCCTCTGTTACCCGGTCGGCACACTCGGGCGCACGTTATGCAAACATCCCGGCAGCACAGGCTCGCCCGAACATCCGTGTTTTCCCGCGAATTGCACGGCGCTATGCAAATTCGCGGGGCGAGCAAAAGGGTACCGCCACGCGACCGCCTGCGTCGTGCGCAGCGATGCCGAATCGCACCGAAACCGTAGCGAGAAAAAAGTTGCGAGAGAGAAACGGTTCCCGGAGGCGTTTAGCGGACGCTGGAAAAAAGGGGGGGAGAGAAGGTGACCGGAGGAACGCGAGGCCGAGGGACGAATTTCTGCTTCGCGCAGCGCCCGCACGCCCGGCCCGTTTGAATTTAAATGGCCCCTTTCAAACAACGTTACTTACGTTCCGCATCTACCGGCCGATGCTCGTTAAACACGTAACGAGTTAACCGCGGACACGGAATACTTTCGCGGTCAGGCGTGCGTCCCAATGGGACGCGAACCACCCTTCTCTCCTCCACAACCCCTCTCCCCGTTGAACGAGTTGTTTTCTCTCGCCTATGGGAATTAGAGCACGGATGTCTGGCCAACCAATCAACGTGGATTTAGCTGTTTCTCTGCGCGAATTTTGGGAAAACAACGAGCAACGATCGAACGATCGATATACGAGCACTTATTGTACGTAAGCGAGAACGTTCGACATTTTTCGTGAAATATCCGGTGACCGGATATACAGCATTTGCGGTTGAACGATTGCGCCGCGTTTGCGTGTTTCTATTGTTTCAATGTTCGTGTTGACGGACACAACGCGTATATAGAAACGACGGTCTCGTAATTATCGAGTTACACGCGTGCCATATTTGTCACCGCGACGAGCTTTACATCGAATTTGCATGAAACCGCAAACCGATCGTTTCTTCAACCTGTTTGAAATCGATTTTTGCGCCGTGCTTCGACACTCGACGCTTTGACAAACAACCGCAAGAAACAAAGAATCGGGGGTTGTTTGTTGCGTTTATGCGATCGCAATAATGGTCGCTCCGTCGGTTTTCGAATTTGCGAAAAATCATCGAGTGCCCTCGTTTTCGGAAATAAATTGCCGATGTTGAGAAAGAAAACCAACGAGCCACTAGATTCGTCGACCGGTGTTCCCCATTCATCGTTCGCCAAAGTACACTTCCATTCATTGTCAGAAGTTTCGAGTACCCCTGGGCTTTTCTGGACGAAACAAATATTTTTCAATACGTTTTTCTGGCAAATAACAATATTAGGCAATTGTTATTTATATAATATTATATAAATATATAAAATAATTTCATTTCACATATTGATAGGTTGCTGA